>CATKHJ010906899.1:0-11291 GCA_949750685.1 Vernicia montana
GTATATTACATAAAATTTGGACGGAAGGACTATTTCCTTTGACGGAGTCAAATCTCAGGGTCTAAATAGTCAGTTTCTCAAAATAGAGGGACTAAATAATTAATTTAGTCAAACCTCAGGGACTAAATAGTAGTTTACCCAAAAAACAAAAGGGTCGGTCCAATAAAGAAAGACATTTTGGTCATCCTGAGACAATTAAGGGAATATTTGGTCATAGATAGAAATTCATAGGAAAGTTCATAGAGTTTGTTTTATTGCAAATTATATTTATATAAAATAATAAATAAATATTTCTTTCGTCCCATTTTAATAGTCTTGAATTTCTATTTTAAAAGTCTCAAATTATAGTTTATTTTTCTTATTAAAAAAGAAATCAAACAAGTAGTTTACTAATATACCCTCATTTAATGTGTTGATTACCTTAAATTTCGCAAATTGTATTAGATATAGGAAAAAAATTGAAGGGTAAAATAAGAAAGGAATTGATAAAATTAATTATTTTCACTATATTAATTATACTTTCTTAATCTATGAGAAAAAAAATCAAATGGGACTATTAAAATGGGATGGAGGGAGTAATTTAATTGAATATTTTTATTTAAATAAATAATAAAATATATTTTTATATATCAAATATAAATAGTAATTACAAACAAAAAAGCAAATAGTGACTTAGTATAGTGGAAGACTACTTTTAAGTTGCGTTTGGATGCATAGGTTTAAATCTGAAATTTAAATTTCAAATATCATATTTCAAATTTATAATTTGAAATCTATAAATTTATAAATCTTTTATTTAGAAAGCGTAAGAAATTTTATATTTTATATTTTAAATTTATCATTTGGATAACTATTTAAATATAAATTTAGATTTGAAATTAAATTTGAAAAAATTAAATAATTCAAAACTATATAACAATATAATTATTATATATATAATTTTTTTTGAACTTGATATTACATATAATTTTTGATTAATTATACTTTACTAAATAAAGCACCATAAATAAAGAAAAATAGTAACTGGCTTCTCAAATTATAATTGAAATAACTAGTAAAATTAATAATAATCTAGCAAAATAGAACTATCCATTAGAAGTTTGGAACTAAACACAAATTAACACACACACACATGCAACTACACTACTAATTTTTAAAAATAACATGAAATTGTCATTTTTTTTCTAACTTATACTCACATTTCCTAATATAATAATATATTCTTAAAATCATTAAACTAGTCTCATTTTTTTCTTATCAAAGATTAGACAAATTAGGCATGACAATTATGGACTATGCAGTATCACTCTCGAGAAGAAATTAGATCCAATCTTTCTTTACATTATCAGGAAAAGACTTGAGCAAATAAAACTCTTCTGAATTATTCTTCATTAACTTCCTTAATACTGTAAAAACTTCCACCATACGAAACCTAAGAATTTGTGAGACTACAACATGAATTTCTTCTCTTGTAGGTTTTGGTCTTTCAAAACTCTTCTTACTTTCTAAATATTCTTTAAATGAGTGGGTATGTCCATTACTGCATTAACTAAAGGATTTTTTCTAGCTCTTTTAGTTTTTTCAGAACTTTGAGGAAGTGTTCTTTAAGTCTCTTGCTCTTTCAAATTAATTTTAGATTGCATTTCATTCCCTTTTTGATCCATTACCTCAGCAGCATCTTTAAAAGTTTTAACACCATCTTCGGTAACTCTATCACACCCACATAATTCTCTATTACTTTGTTTTGATACCCACTTGTTTCAAGAAAACTATGAAAAAAAAAAGCATGAAGTAAACAAAAAAGAAATGTCACATATGAAACAAAAAAGAAAAGCTTTGGTTTTAATGCCTACTTTATGATAATAACAAGCAAGTCAGTAATATGAGAAACAAGCCAAATCATGGTGAAATATTACATACCTCAACATATTCATTTCATTTCACAATATCATCAATTGTGATCACCACCATCTTCTTATCATCATCTCATTTGAATTTTGTCTTTGTAAGAATATTAGTAATAACATAATAATGTCATTTCCAAGTCTTCATTCTATTCTTCACATTACTAATCACCAAATTGAGATCTAATTTGGCATTCAATACATCTACTATTTCTTGATAAGCTTGTGGCTTCCATTCCTTTCACTCTTGTTACCTAGTGCCACTTGGTCATATAGAACATTAGCAAATAAAGTATCCATTTTTCTATTATGTATGACATATGAAATTGATTTTTCCTTTCCTTTACCACTCATTGTCAATTGTCAATTAGATGATGATGAGTGACCCTGTGCATCACCTTCAATTCGTGTAAACTAAGAAAGTTAAAAAAAATGATGGAATGTGCATATTCCTTGCTTTCGACATTGATTGAGCTTGAACTCCTTTGCCACTCATTTCTATAATATTTCATAATGAATAAACATAAGGTTTACACATGTCACATTCAAGAAAATAATTAAAATGAAAAACTAGACATATCATAATGTCAAGAAAATAATTAAATTAAAGATTAAAAAACATAAGAACTCTATTCAAATTGATCATAATGTCATTCACAAGATACAAGAAATAACAAGTCATTCACAAAATAAAAACTTAAAATAACAAGTGCTTAAAATACAACTTAATAAGTAAAACTTATATTGCTCATCTTCTTTGATACTTTCAAACATTTGCCTAGCTAAAGTGTCTCTAAATGTAGTTCATTCATGTATTATCCGAATAGTTCTAATTATCTCTTCATTTGTAGTTTCATTTTCAACTTCCATGGAATTTGCCAATTCTTCATCCACTTCTTTTAGTAAGTCATCTTTAGACATCTCTTCTTTTACAAAGTTGTGAAGAATGAAACAAACATTTATGATTCTAACTTGAGTCTTTTTATCAAAAAAGCTATAAGTTCGTAGTATAGCCCATTGCTTCTTCAACAATCCAAATGCTCTTTCAATAGTATTTCTAATTGTGGAATGTTAAAGATTAAATAGCTCTTTATAATTTGTTGGAGTGTTTTCTTTCCACAAATTAAGATGATAACGTATCACTTGGTAAGGAGCTAAGAAACCAAAACCATTTGTATACCCCGCATCCACAAGATAATACTTATCTACAACATTATTAGAAAAAATTAGTTCATATTTTGATTCAAAATTCTAAATTTTAAAATGATTTTTCAAAACTAGTGAAAATCTTACTTGAGGGTTAAACCATGACGCCTATAAAGAGCATCACCTAAAATTTGAGAATCTAATACAAATCCATCCCAACTAGGTAACACATGAGAATTTCATTTTAGGATCACAAACTCCAAGAACATTAGTGCTTAGATCACCTTTCCTATTTTGATACCTAGCTCGATCCTCAATTGGGATAGTCATTTGAATATGTGTGCCATCAAGTGCACCAAGTACACCCTAAAACAATATAATTTTTTAATTTTATTATGTGGATTTAAAAAATAATTCAAACAAAAATGCCATTATTTACAAGCTTTTATTACCTGAAAGCATTTTCACTTGTCATTATCTTGATAATGGGTTCACTTTTTTGATATAATATTAGCCTATTCTCATCACAACCTTAAGAATCACATGAAATTATCTACTAATTGTTTCCTCAGAATGTGCAAAACTAGCTTTCATCAATCTATACTTGATTCCATGAGCAAGAATATGCACAAATAATGTCACAATTTCTTTAATTGTAACATTTTTTGAAGCCACCAACCCTCCTCTAAATGCCACATAATTTCTTAAATGTTGTTGGGTTAAGACGCAACAACTCAATACTTGTAGTTTCACATTCTAATGTTTGCATCCAAATAGATCTACGAAGAGCATGTTCATTTTCATCCCACGAAATTTTCCTCAATCTATACTTGTCATAATATGATGTTCCAACCACCATTGCAAGGTAACTTACTACAAATATAAGAACTTTTAATTCTTCTTCTTCCTCGCTCTTTTCTTCTCTTGCACGATTTCTTCAAATTTGTAAATCTTGTTGGTTACTAGCCATTTTTTGCCTAAATGATGAAGCATTCATGTTCATGTTCAAATAAAAACACCATATAAGACACAAAAATGGTCTCCACCATACACCCTAATCTTAAATTAGAGTAAATAAGATTAGTCTCCACCATACACCATGTTCAACTGCCCCATTTCAAAGGACTAATCTACATCAAAAGATTAGTCTTAGCCTCTCAAGGCTAATTAGAGAACCTATGAGCAAATTGTTTTCATAAGTTTTCCTTTATCCTTTATTTATGCATTAATTTGACTAAAAATTATGGTTCACTCACACTCATGTCAAAATTACAACTGTGTCTCAATAAGGTGAAACATAACTTTGCAAACAATAAACACAATCCTGTCGACAAAATAATTCTACACATCTAACCACAGAAACGTGCTTGAGAGCCTCTAGTCCACTATCAAAGATTAGATATTTTTTAGGATCTTTATGTCTATCAAGCAATGGAACAGAACATATACACATTAAGTAGAACTAGTTTCTATTATTCCTCATCTTACTAAAACAAATAGAAAATTATACATATTAGCCTCCTTATATTATTTTAATAACAATAGAATTGTTATTAAAATTAAAATAACAATTCCTCATCTTTTTAAAATAATGCTTTATTATTTTAATAACAACATAATTGTTATTAAAATTACTAATAGTTTGTCAAGAATTGTTATTATTTTTTGTTATCAAAGATGAGACAGAGAATTGAAGAGAATATGTATATTTAATTGAGTAATTTGTATAGAGAATGAGGGCTCTATATATAGAGGTATAATGGAGCAATATATGGAAAGAGAATAATTTAGCTATAATTACAAACATAATTATAGGGATATAATTGAGTGATTTGTGGCATGATATTTGTATATTAACATTCCCTCTCAAATTGAAAGTGGTGAAGAATCAGCCATTTGAATTTTGCTAACAAGATCATAAAAACGTTAAGGTGGATGAGCTTCATTGAAGATGTCAGCAGTTTGATCAATAGAGGAAACTAATAGAAGCTTGACTGTATTTTGAAGTACATGATGACGCACAAAATGACAATCATTCTCAATGTGTTTGGTGCACTCATGAAACACATCATTATGAGCAATCTGAATAGCACTGCGATTGTCACATATAAGATAGTGGGAGATGAATGTTCAATGCCCATATCATGAAGGAGTCGTTGCAGCCAGATTAGTTCAGAAGTAGTGTCAGCAATAGCTCAGTACTCAACTTTAGTGCTAGACTTGGATATGACTGTCTGCTTTTTATTTCACTAGGAGATGAGAGAATTACCAAGAAAGAAGCAATAGCCAGTGGTAGACCAGCAATTAGTGAAATCTCCAGCCCAATCAGCATCAAAGTAAGCTTGCAATTCTAGTGAAGATGAGTTAGAGAATTGTAAGCCATGAAATAGAGTACCCTTGACATATCGAAGAATACGAAGTACGACTGCAAAATGAGTGGTGCGAAGAGCAGACATGAACTAACTGACTATATGAACTGCATAAGCAATATCAGGACGAGTGATAGTAAGATATACAATACTGCCAACCAGTTGTCAATAGAGAGTGCCATCACTGAGAGGAGTACCATCAAAGGCAGAAAAATGAGCATTGGCCTCAATTGGAGTACTAGCTATTTTCTCATCTGTTAGTCTAGCTCGAGAAATAAGATATGTAGCATATTTGGCTTGAAATAAATAATATCCAGTGGAATAAGATGAGACTTCAAGACTAAGAAAATAACTGAGTTGTCCCATATCCTTCATCTCAAACTTGTAGCTAAGAAACAACTTAAGATCACTAATACCCTGCAAATCACTGCCAGTTATTATCATATCATTAACATAAAGAAGTAACAAAATGCATTCTCTATTGTTCTGTCGAATGAACAAAACATGATAATAGGAATTTGAATGAAAACTAATATGTGCAATAGTAGAACTAAATTTTGCAAACCAGGCTCGAGGGGCTTGTTTTAAGCCATAAAGAGCTCTCTGAAGTCAACAAACCATATTAGGAGGATGGTCATAGCCAAGAGGAGGTTACATATAGACCTTTTCAGAAATATCACCATTAAGAAAAGCATTTCACATCCATTTGAAATAATTGCCATTGTTTGACAGTAGCAATGGATAAAAGACTGCGAACAGAGGTGATACAAGCTACTGGAGCAAAAGTTTCTTCATAATCAATTCCATATTCCTATGTAAAACCTTTAGCTACAAGTCTTGCCTTGTAACGTTTCACTGAACCATTTGCTTGAGTTTTAATTTTATAGACCCATTTACAGCCAATGATAGACTTCTCAAATGGCAAATCCACCATATCCCATGTATGAGTACTTGTAAGAGCTTGAAGTTCCGCCATAGCTTTCTGCCAAAGAGGGTTAGTACTAGCCTCACGGTAGGTTTTAGGTTCATATAAGGAAACAATGGTAGAATAACAATGATATTTACGAATTCAGAGTAACCGTAGGTTACCTTACACAAGTACTACGACGAGGAGAGGATGGAACAGGTGGTGAACTGGATGAGGAGGAAGGATCAACATTTGAAGAACCAGGATCCTGAGGCAATGGCGAATCATCAGGAGCAGGTGTAGGCGAGCCAATATTGTATGAGCTAGACTGTCCTGCAAAAGATTCATTAGGAAAAATAATAGAGGGATCGGTTAGAAAAAAGGAAGGAATAGTTTGAACCTTAAAGGATGAAAGACTAGAAAATATTTTATGTTTCCAGAACGTAACATGATGAGAAATACGAAGACGCTAAGAAAGTGGATCCCAATAATGATAGCCCTTATGTTCAATCCCATATCTTAAGAAACAACATAATCTAGGGATGGGTTCTAATTTTGTGTGTTCATGAGGCTGGAGAAGAACAAAGCACGCACTGCCAAAGACACGAAATGACTGATAATCAGGAACATGACCATATAAATGTTCATAAGGGGAAACATTACCAATAATGGAAGTGGAAACTCGATTAATGGTGTAAACAATAGTAAGTGCAGTTTTCCCCTAAAAAAACTCAGGACATAAGGAAGAGATAAGAAGGGCTCTAACGGTGTCGAGGATATGTCTATGTTTGCGTTCTGCTATGCCATTTTGTTGAGATGTACCTAGACAATATCGATGTACAATGGTTCCATTCTGAGATAAAAATTGAGATAATGCAAATTCTTCATATTCCATAGCATTATTAGTGCGAAGAATTTTAACATGATAAGAAAACTGAGTTTTCATCATGGAAGCAAACTGAATATAAACCTGAGGTAATTCATACCTATTTTTCAAAAGATAGATCCATGTAAAAAGTGAAAAATCATCCACAAAAATCACAAAATATCGAGAACCACCCATAATAGGATAAGGAGCTAGTCCCCAAATATCATAATGAATTAAATCAAAAGGTGCAATAGAAATAGTATCACTAGAACCAAAAGGTAAAGCATGATGTTTGGATAACTGACAGGAAACACAATCAAAATATTCATTGTTAACATCGCTTAAACAACCATTAGAAATTAAAGATCTAAGCCTAAAACTAGAAACATGTCCTAAACGAGAATGCCAAATAGTAAAGGAAATAGCAACAGTAGCAAGATTGGATGGTAAACGAAAAGAGTTAAGCTCAAACAGTCGGCCCACTTTACGCTCTATCCCAAGGATTTCCTTCGTCTATGGATCCTGCACAATTCAACCAATACTCAAAAAATGTAAGTCAACACCAAGTTCACATAATTGATCAATAGAAATGAGATTCAAGGATAATTTGGGAATAAAGAAAGTATTTGGTAAAGACATATTAGATGTAGAGATAATGCCTATTTTAGTAACAGGTAAAGCAAAACTATCAGCAGTATGAACAATAGGTGTAACAGTAGAAACAAACATAGAAGAAAATAAGGAAGAATTAGATGCCATGTGATTGCAATAAGCAGAATCAAAAAACCATGAAAAAGGTGTACCTGGAGTAACAGAGAGAAAAGATGAAGAAAACACACTAGAGGGAGATTGTAACTGGTGGAGAATGATCTAAATGTCTTGAAAAGTGAATTTGGGAGAGGCAGTGTCAGAAAAACCCTCAACAGCAGCAGCAGTGGTGGAAGAGCGTCCATATCTATAAGTGCTCATAGAGGAATTAGTGGAATTGCCAAAACCATAAGTTTGTCGATTTTGAGGTCGCTTACAACAATCAACCTTCATATGACCAGGTTTCTTACAATAATTACAAGTAACAATACGAGAAAACCCTATCGGAGTAGCTAGAGCAACATTAGGCTGAGAGACATGTGGAGAGAGAGAAGGACTTGAGAGAGTAGCGAGGATGGCATCGGTAGATGGCAAGGATCGTTCTGTACAAAGTGTGTTGAGGCGAGTTTCTTCAAAAAGTAATTTTCAAATCACAACATCCAATTTGGGCAAGGAACTGTGATAGAGAAGTGAAGCACTGACATACTCAAATTTTGGACGAATAGTCATAAAAAGATACCAAACACGTTAATGATCGCGAAGGTCCAAATAGAGATTAGCAGAGGTAGAGTCAGACCACTTAGCGGGCAGAGCGTGGATTGGATTGTGGATCTGGTCAGGCAGAGTGTTGACATCAACACTGACGAGCAGAAACTTTAGGCGGCGCATCTGGCGTTCGATGAGCTTCTGGGAGTTGCTTTGGAATCACCAGGAAGAGAGGAACACGATGGTGTATGCAAACTGCCGATTTAGAGCCTAGAATTTGACCAAACTGATAGGGACAATGGCTCAGTAAAATTGAATTCGAGAGCCAAATTGTAGACTAGAATTTTTTAGAGAAGAACAGAAAAAAAAAATTTCATATTTTTTTTTTAATGGGGTTTTGATATCATGTTATCAGAGATAAGACAAATAATTGAAGAGAATATGTATATTGAATTGAGTAATTTGTACAGAGAATGAGGGCTCTGTATATAGAGGTACAATGTATTAGGCTGTGGAGCTCACCATATTGGAGGGACCCACACTACCTAACAAATCTCTCCCTCCTGACAACATGGAGGGCTCCATTATGACTGCAACTCTCTGTCAGTCTCTCCCATGAGTATAGATCTCTTCATGCTTCCCCTCAAGCAAGAGTCATCTACACTCTGAGGTTTAACGGTCTTTTTAAGAACCGGTTTACAGGGTTTTCCCTTTTCTGCTGTTGTGGAATTAGCACTCTGCTTCAAAATTCCACATATCTCCACCTTATTAGAAAACCGAACTCTCTTTGTATTTTTCTCGATTTTCTTCACTTTACTGCTTTCTGTCTGCAAAAGGGAATGACCATCCAAATAGCAAATATTTTTCCCTTTCTTCCTACCTTGCATCACCAAGCTACCTCCTCTATATACTTTACATGTTTTTCCAATACCAACTTATTTGTACCCACGTGACGCTAACTCTCCTAGCGAAATTATGTTTGCTCCTGCAACAGATACAAATTTTACATTGGAAATATTTTTGACAGCACCATTGTGGACTTTCAGGCGAATTTTCCCAACGCCTTCAATCTTCAGCTTCAATTTGTTTCCCACATTGATTCAGCCAAATTCTCCATTAGTATGTAAAGTATCAAACATAGCTCAATCTCTGCAAATGTGTACATCAGAGGCATAATCCATTACTCAGTTAGAATTGCTCTCACCAGAGCTACTACCAGCATCTTCACCTTGTACTAGGTGAAATTCATCATCAGACTCATCACTAATTTTGACCGCATTTGAGGAATCACCATCATCAATTTTCAGCTTACCCTTCATCTTTTTTTGCAGCTGCTTAAGACTCTTCAAGTCTTCTTTTAGCTTCGGGCAGCGATGTTGTATGTAGGGGTGAGCATCGGTCGGTTCGGTTCTCAAACCGAACCGAATCAAATCAACTGAATCAAACCAAAATTTTCACTATAAAAAACCAAACCGATCGAGTAACATATAAAACCGAATGGAACCGAACCGAAAAAAATCAGTTCGATTCGGTTCGGTTTTCAATTTTTTAAATTTTTTTCTCCAAAAATTTTAAAACAGAAAAAAATTAAAATTAAAATTAAAATAAAATTAGAATTAGAATATATTATTAATTTTGACAATTTATTTTTTCAATTTTATTCTATCAATACTTCAATATTTTGCAATTTAATATTAAAAAAATATAATTAATTCAAAATAGAATAAAAAAATTATACATAAAAATATTATATTATTTTAATAAAATAAAATTTATTTATTTATTATTTTAAAAGTTATACATAAATATATTATATTATTTTAATAAAAAAATCAAGTTTTTTAAATATAAAAATAAATTTATTTTAATAAAATCGGTTCGGTTTGGTTTTTTTGTACTAAAAATCAAACCGAACTGAAATAACCAAAATTTTTAAAATTTAAAACTGAAATCGAACCGATTATTTTTAGAACCAAATTGAACCACTGGTTCGGTTCAGTTCAGTTTGGTTTTTCGGTTAAAACCGAATACTGCACAACCCTACTCTAAAGTTTGAGGAGCGTGTCCGCGTAATGTTTTAAAGTAATCAGTATGAGATGTACCATTTTGCAAAGCTTCGACTGCTCTGTTTTGATCAAGTTTAGTAACTTTGAGAGCTTCCCTGTTAAATCGAGCCATGTAATCTCTTAAAGGCTCATTCTCTCTCTGTGCAACTGATTCAAGATACTGGGTCTTTCTCTCTACTGGAATGCTGGAGGCGAAGTGATGTATAAAAGCGGTCGCCAATTGACCAAAGGAGGCTATATTCTCCTCCTTTAATGAATCAAACCATCTAGTTGTTGCGCCCTCCAATGAATTTCGAAAAGCTCGACATAGTGCTTCGTCACTCATTGTCTGAAAGTTCAACAACATGTTTATAATCTATGATATGGACTCTGGGATCTGCTTCACCATTATATTTTTTGAGCGAAGGTGGTTTGAATTTTCCAGGCATACGATAATTTCCGATGGATTTAACAAAAGGGGATTGGAGAGCTAGCTTCAGACTTTTATCTATTCCCTTCTGATTTCCATCTTTAGTGAATTATTCTAGAAATTTGTTCAATCGATTTCTTATTTCCACTTCTTCTCCTTGATTGGTTGCTCCTTGGTTCCCTTTAAGCGAAGAAGAACTAGATTCAGATTCATTACTTCTTCGCCCCTTTCTTCTAGAATGTCCCTCCATATTATCCTTCTCTCTAGATTTCTCCTTTCTCTGGCTATTTTTCCTTTCACTTCGTTCCGCATCATCTTTATAATGATGA
>CATKHJ010907084.1:0-13049 GCA_949750685.1 Vernicia montana
ATTACAGTTCCTTTCCTGGGGTTTTATATTACTCATTTGAAATTTCTGGCTACATTTTGATTCTTTATAATTTTGTCTCGTTACCAGCCTTTATAATGTTTGGAATAAATCTATGAATTTTATTTCATTTAAAAAAAAAAAATCATTTTAAATATGCAACTTTTTCTAACTTCAATTTACATTTCATTATCTTGAAATAAATTGTATTCTTGTTAATTTTAAATCTTTTGCAAATTCTATCAATTTTGTTAAAATGTAGAATTCTAAATAAAATTTCACATGAAATTATGGATTTGTAAATGAATTTTATGAAATTATGTATTCCCTCCACTCCATTTTAATTGTCGTTTTTTGAAGATTTTTTTTTTCTAAAATATTTGTCTTTTTAAGAAACCAATGAAGTATTAATAATTTTTTTTTAATTTTACCCCTATTTATTATGAGTGAAAATATTAATAAAGTAAGATAGAGATCAAAATATAATGAGTATTTTAGTCATATTAAGTTATTTTTCACTATAATTGAAACTATTTAATAAGTTTATTAATATTTGTGCAAGAACTTAAAACAACTATTATTTTGGGATGGAGAGAGTATTTATTATTTAATCATTGAAATTTTATTTAAATTAATTTGTCTTATATTTTGAGAAACATATTAAAATATTTTTGAGAATTTGTTATATTAACAAAATAGTCTTTTTATTAAAATTTTATGAACTAAATTGTTAAATATGTATAAAAAGATAAAATTAATCTTCAATATTAAAAAATATATATTTATAAAAATTAAAATTTTCTTTTTAGGAAAACAAATAAAAAAATATATAAATTACTATTTAGTCCCTGATATTTAATCTAATTAACTAACTCGTCTCTATTTTTTGAAAAACTAACTAATTAATCCCTCAGTTTTGTTTTTATCAAACTATTTAGTCTTTACATTCAGTTTTTGTATTTTTTTCTGTTAAATTTATGAAAAATGACTAAAATGTCTTGTATATATAATAAATATAATTTTAATTTTATTATTTAAAAATAAAAAAATCAAATTAATAAAATTATATAATAATCATTTAATTATTTAATTTTATTAATATAAATATTTTTTATTATATATAATTATATAATAATAAATAATTTTTATAATTTGATGATATTAAATATAATTATTATATAAATATTATTTACTTTTATTAATTTGAATTTTTTTTTTTTTATTTTTAAATAATAAAATTAAAATTATATTTATTATATATACAATGGTATTTTAATCATTTTTCGTAAATTTAACAAAATAAGTATAAAAACTTAATACAACGGCTAAATAGTCTAACAGAATCAAAATTAAGGAACTAATTAATTAATTTTTTAAAAAGTAGAGACGAGTCGTAAAATCTTAAGAATTACATAGTAAAAAAAAATAAAGGTCATCTCTCTTGTCCTCTCCCATTCTCTTGTGTGTCCCTCTCAAAAGGAATTTTGGTTATTTTATAGTAAAATGTCTCCTTCAACTATCAAAATAAGTTTTAATAGATAATTATGTATAATAATAAATGATTATTTATAATAAAAACTAACAGAAAAACTATTTTATTGATGAAACAAACTATTAGAAATATTTTAATGTATCTCAAAATGTAAGGATGAACTTATAATTTAACTCAAAACTCAGGTACCAAGTAATAATTTATCTAATTTTTTTTAAACTTCTTATACAACCTCCTCTTTCCAATAAGTGATTTTGCCTTTACGTCTTTATATTTTAAAAACTAGACAGAGCATCCGCGTGTTGCTACAGGTGAAGTTCTAACACTGTAATATAAAATTAATATATCAAAATTAATTTAATTCAATTATTTCATGTGTTAATAAAATATATATATATATATATATATATATATATATATATCGAATTAATGATATGACCACATTTAACTTAAGGGAAGCTTCCTTGTAATTTTTTATGGGTGACAATTACATGATAATGCCAAACCTAAAAAATTAAAAAATTGAGTTTAAAGCTCGAAAAATTATTAGGTAAGACAGGAACATACTTCTCTACTCACATAAAAGTGAAGTTATATGGATGTGTCTCCATTCGAATCACACATAAATCCACTTTTATATGAGTAGAAGAAACATACTCATATCCTACCTAATAATTTCTCAGCTCTTAAAGTTAACTCAATTAACTAATCAATACAAAAAGAATTAATAATAATAATTAGTTACCATCATACAATCAGGAGTAGCTTGCTAAATCTAAAATTTAATCCATGAAATAGACAAAAAAAAAACATAAGAAAATTCAAACCCTGTAAAAAAGAGAGAGCATACACAGCCAATATGGGTAAGATGTGGTCATAACCATTGAGCATAACAACAAAGTTATCTTATTTCGTTGCAATTGTCACTATCAGGTTTCTTTCTTAATTATTTTCCCTTTCTTCAACATTATCTTCTCCCATTCAATTTTATACCATGTCGCATTTGTTATGATTTTTATTATGATTATTATTTTTGTTTCATATAATTATCAGCAATTCTTAGTGTTAAGATTTTAAATTCTGGGTAGGTGTCATTTTCATTCTTTCTTTTCAATACTTTTGTGATTTACTTCTTTTACCTTTTTTTTAGTAGAGCTGAAAAGCCTAGGTGGAGGAATTCTTGTTTGTTTAGTCTGCCCCTGAACTGCTATAAGAAAATAATGAATGCACTTTCATTCATATAATAACTCATAATAAAAAGCAAAAACAATGCATCAAATTTAGTAAATCATTAAAAAGCATAAGGATTACAGAAATAAGGATTTTACAAAAGGTGGAACTTCCACCATCCATGTCGTGTAGTACTCACTGGGATGAAACATACAGTATTCACTGGTTTCCAACATTAGGTATCCACTGGTTTCCAACATTAGACCAGCTTGAGTTCCGATTACAAATAGGTCTCCTTCAGACCTTATGTAGCCAGTCCCTGCTTCCTCCTTGTCAGGTGCCTGAAAAACATTGTATAGTCAATAATTTAATCTCAGTCTATACTAATAACATGTTGATGACTATCTGAAGAACATAGCAGAGTTCATTTGTCCAACAAAATACAATTTATGGTAACAATACAAGTCATGGAAAACATAATGGAAATTGTTATCATGCAAATAATCTTTCTTGCAATTGATTTCATGCTTTATAGAAAAAGCTTATGAGAGGTTCACAGTGCACTGTTTTAAATTCCATTTTAAAGAAATATAAACTTCTAAACCCACATAAAATCAACTAAGGCTACTAATATGCATAAAGAATGACATTCTTATATCTGGTACTATCCATCATGATAAGCATCTCCCATATCCAAAGATACTCAAGCTTTTTCCCCTGTCATTGAACTAATGACAAAGAAGAAAGCACTGCCTTCCTTTCTTTCATGTGAGGCAGCCTCTTCTGTAAAGTAGCCCCACACACACCCCCACACATGAATATAAATAAATAAATAAATTGAATCTAGGAAAAATTAAGACTAGAGAATTGCTCAAATCAGGACAAAATAAAATCAAAATATGAAAGACTTTCAGGTGAAGATAACGTAAACAAAGAAGACAACACAAAAATAAAATAAAATTGAAGATATTCAAATGAAGGTACCAGAAATAGCTGATCAAACCATTTCCCAGATCATTTTGATTGTTATTGAGAGTGTAAGATCAAATTAACTCGACTCAACAAAGATAGTTCTAACTTTATATACAACCAACAAACTGTATATACCATATCAATATAATGGGAGAAGGATTAAAGAAAACAACGGATCACTATTCCTCATTAGTAATAAATTACATTAGCAAGCATTCAGGAAAAAAATAGTACTATGAAGTAATAACAATAATTGCAATACCAACAATAACAATAATAATTTGTATTTCTTAGAGAAACACATCCTATTTCTTAGAGAGTAGGATAAGAGACATGAAAGTATTTCTTACATTTGGTCTGCCACCAAGTTTACCCAGCCGCGAGCTCAGACTAACAATTCGAGCACCTGCAACAGAATGTCTCATCAATGGAATCAAAGCTTTATTCAAATTTTAGTGCCATAATAATTGGTATTACTAACCATTCGGGCAAATTCAACAGAATTATCAGACCCAACATTGTAATTAACACATGCATTATTCACCTGCAAAATATAAATTTGCATAAACACATCAAAGAATTTGAGTGCCTATTAAACTAAGTACAGATCAGGCCCTAAAAGCAGGCATACAACCAGAATTTGAAAATCAACTTCACTTTTTATACTTTTTTGTTTTAACATAATCAACAACCCAAAAAGTATCATCTTTAAACTCAATTAAACAAAGGATTAAATCCCTCATCATTTACAAAATTTCTGATTTATTAAATTCTAAAGTCTAAACATTATAAAATCTTTGAGAATTCAGAGTGCAAAAATTTCAGCCCAATTGGTTGCTTTTTCCTGCAATGCAAGTGAAGCACTGAAAAACAAACCCACTAAATGGCAACAAACTTGAGTAACTTTTAAGATTGCATCAAAATTCCTACTACCATACATACCTTTCCACCAGCACTGGAGTGAGCCTGTAACTGCAACTGTAATCCAAATCAAAATTAGAAAAAAAAAATTAGCAAACGCCAAATTAACAAAAAAAGAAAAAAAAATGGCAACTAATCTCACTAACACCAATAACTTAAATTTAAAAAAAAAATAAAATAAAAAATAAAAAAATAACCATCAAACAAAAACAGAACCTCACAATCAAAGAGAAGAAGAGGAAACACCACCACCACCACCAGCGGCAGAAGTACTCATCAACCCAGTAGCCTCTTCATCCAAGAACAAATCATCAGTTTTTTAATATAATCTAATCTTACGAAAACTATATAAAATCTAAACTGAAAAGCGCAAAATAGATAAGAATCTAGCCTTAAATTTGTGAAATCAAAGGTTGTAGTGAATAGACCTTGAACTGATTATCAACATGAGACTAGTCACTTGAGATCTTTTGAGAACTGTTATTGTTCTGCACAAACAGAATTGCAAACAAAAAAAAAAAAGTCAGAGAACAAATAATATCGATGCATTTATGCCGTTGAGAGAGACAGATACGAAAGATAGCATGCGGTTGAGAGAGAGCGATACATAAGATAGCAACAAAGGAAGAAGAATAGAAGAGCGGCGCAAGCAGGAATTTGAGAACTGTTATTGTTCTGCACAAACAGAATTGCAAACAAAAAAAAAAAGTCAGAGAACAAATAATATCGATGCATTTATGCCGTTGAGAGAGACAGATACGAAAGATAGCATGCGGTTGAGAGAGAGCGATACATAAGATAGCAACAAAGGAAAAAGAATAGAAGAGCGGCGCAAGCAGGAAAAATGATTTACGGTTTTTGAAGGGCAACCGAAATGAAGGATGAAACAACGCGTCTTATTAAAGAAGACGTCATTTTGCCACCACTTCTGGAGCAAGGAAAGACCAAATCTGAGCTAAATAGATTCCACGAAATGACTAAAAAGCCCATGTAAGACGACGACATTTTGCTCCAGTTCAAGGAGGAAAGCAAGGGCAGCGAATTAGAAACAAAAGCCACCCAAATTCTAAAAAATCACAAAATCACCACCGAAATCAATTGCAAAGCACTGTTCCTAAGCCATTCTTAGTTTTATTGTATACTAGAAAAGTACCCGCGCATTGCTGCGGGGCAAGTCCTAACACATAAATTTAAATTATAATATAAAATTAATACATCAAATTTAAAAGACAATAAAAATATTGTACAAATTAAGCATTTTAAATTCAGTATAATATTTATATCATGAAAACATCCAATTCACAACTCATTCATTGAAACACACCATCATAAACAAAACCAGTGGTTTGAAACCACATAGCAGCACAACCAAGAAGTCCCATTACCAAATAGACCAAACCACAAGACAACACATCAAAATCCATTTCAAAACTAAATTACATGGATAAAAAAAAAAATATCAGCAAAATTTTATTTTTCTAAGAGCTGCTCTAGTATCCAAAGAATAAATCTTGGTTGTATACACCAAACACCTAATCTATAGAGTCTAACAATACAGACATAAGCATTAAAAAGACCATCCTTTTGATCTCAGAATATGTGAGTCCTTGAAAATCAAAGAGTACATGTAAAAATACAAACTAATTCATCGCCCAATTCAATAGCATTAACACGGAAGACTCCTTCATGTCAAAGTTACTTCCATATAACACAAATCTTTTAGAACTTACCTCTTTTGTCTGCCTCATAAAAGTACATATCTTAATCTTGACCATACATGGGCCAAAAATAAAAAAAGAGATTGTATCTCATGAACCCAAGCCATAACTATAAAGAAAATAGAGAGTCAATTTGTGAAGGACAATTCTAAAGATTTTCTTTTTAAAATAAAATCTAGAAAAAAATGACTTGCATTAAATAACAGAGACCCTGAATCTAAACCTGCAAAGCTCTAAGTTTTTCAACATAAGATGATTGTAGTTCTGCAAACAAAAGAGTTCAGATAATTGTTTTATGTAGACTAAGAAACCTAAACATATACAAAGACATTGTATTACAGAATGAAAACACTACCAAGCACTTGCTGAGCTGTAGCCGGAGCTTAGGATCACGATTAAGCATTCTCTTCACCAGGTCCTTTGCATTATCAAAAACTTTAGGCCATGGATCCCTCTTGAAATCATGATAGAGCAAATATTGCTTGTACTATCCCTTGCTCAGTTTCTGCATAAAAAGACAATAAGAATTCTAATTATACATTAAAAAAAAGTATGAATTATACAGGGACAGCTTTGTACGGCTTAAAAGATCTCAACCAATATAATTTCCAATTCCGAAACAATCAAGTCAATATGTCAATCAAGATTAGCAAGCATACAAATAAAAAAAATTATCAAATTGATAAATCTAAGCTAAACTAACCACAAAGAACATGATAAATCTAAGCATACAAATAAATTCAATATGTCAATCAAGAAATAAAATTTTTAAAAAGCTATTATCAGGCCAAAATCAATCTCATGAACCACTAAAATCCAAATTGAGGAATAAAATAACCAAAGATCATTTCAAATTTTAGAAATAAAATACCAAAGATTATTCCAATTACATTCACTTTCAAGGAATCAAAGTTAATTAAGCTTTTGATAATCAAGCCTTGTACAAACATCACTCATGAACAAATATATCTAAGAAAATCTAAATTCGCTTTTATTTTGCATCCATATTTACTGAATCAAAGCAAGAAATTGGACAATTCGCATTTCTAAAATTGGACGAAAATTATTGTGTATTAATTTTTAGCAATAAAATACCAAAGATTATTCCAATTACATTCACTTTCAAGGAATCAAAGTTAATTAAGCTTTTGATAATCAAAACTTGTACAAACATCACTCATGAACAAACATATCTAAGAAAAACTATATTCGCTTTTATTTTGCATCCATATTACTAAAAGCAAGAAATTGGACAATTCGTATTTCTAAAATTGGACAAAAATTACTATTTGAAATGCAAAATTCACATTAGATCTAAATTATAAGATGGTTTAAAGAGGCAATTTCACACCAAACAGGACCAACCCAGCTTCAAACACCATTAAAACAACAAATGAACCATTAAACTCAAGTTTAAGCACATAATTAAGAACATAAATTTGAGAGAGTTGCAATATAATGAAAAAAAAAAAAATCAGATTACCATGAGCAAGTCGTTCATCTGGATCAAATCACAGAATAAGAGAGAGTCTCAATGAGATTGTTCGAAAGAGAATATAATCCAATCCCATTATGCTCAAGAGCAACCATAGGAGAAAAGGAGTAACTATCAACTTGATACGCACCTTTCTGAATCCCAATGTGGGATGTGAAGATGCTACCAATATATCCGAATATCAAAAGATCAAGCCATTTAGTTCATTTATATTAAAAAAAGCATTACTTTTGCTATTAATCTATGATATGATATGATAGAAATTGCATAAAATCAATGAAGTAAATTGGGAGGGACCTCTTGTTCATGTCTACATTGGCTTTCTTGCAGAAAGCGTAGGCAAAACAGCGACCAATACTTGCATTACAAATAACTGATCTACTATCATTAGAAAGAAAATCATACTAAAAACTCAGAGATAGACTTATGTGGCAAACAAAAAATCTAGAACAGGAAACATATATCACAATCTTTTCAAGCTATTTTAGAACATGTTGTGCTTGCAACATCTCTCTGACTATCAAGCCAAAAATTTCATATAATTTGAGACGAACATATACCCCACTTGCACAATACATATAAAAACATTTCATCTTCCCATGATAAAAACACAGTAAAAAAGAAAACACTAACCTGTCGTATGATTTTGTAGAAGACATCTAGAGTTCCTTTATACTGAAAACAATCAAGAGGGCAGATAGATACTGTTCCATTAACTCCAGCACGGGTGCATGACGGTGAACATCTTAGATCAGCAAACATCTGAGACCAGCATTTAGCATATGCACAACTAAAAACTTAGGTTAAAGACAAATAACACAATTCATAAACACCTATAGAAAACTAAAAGGCTACACATACTATGTTTGGCCCAAAATCTGTACAAATAAAGAGAATCAAATGAATTGCATTGGCTTAAATTGTTTACTTACCAAATGTGAAGCCGAGTGTACTAATTAGAGCTTTATTGCATATCACAATAGCTGGAATCTGATAAACTAAAAGCCCCTATTGTCCCTAGCTGGAACTTCTGGCTCTTACTCATCTTCACTCACTCTCTCTCTCTCTCTCTCTCTCTTTCACTTCTCTTTCGATCTGGATCTAGCAAATCTCAATTTCTAACATAAATCAGGGAAAAAAATATAGATAAATCAGATAAATATGACATAGAGATTGAAATTGGAACCTCATTCAGGTCATGAGCTCAGTTTGAAATACTTGATACCATCGATGTTCGTGTTCAATACACAAAGAAAGTGTTGGAATTCTTCATTGGCAACCAGCGACTACAAAATTTCACAATCATCATAAGCAAATGTTAAATCAAAAGCGCATAGATCCTCAGTTATATAATAGAAAGAGAGAGGTTTGGTAACTCACCATGGCTAGGTTTTCAAATGTGGAGAAGCTCTCTCTTATCTATGCGGCGGCAAAGTTCAGAGCTAAGTGAAAGAAGTCCAAACAGCGCTAGAGTTAGGCAACTGATAAAGAGAAGGATGCGAAATGGCAATAAGACCCAGAAAAAGGAAAAACGGCGTCGTTTTACATCAAATCTCCACAGCGAAAAGGGGTGGGTCGGACATTTCACCAAGCAAAACAGAACGGCGTCGTTTTGGCAGAGGATCTCAGCGAGAAAATGGACAAACTGAAGATTCGTGGACAGCAAAAGGGACAAAGGGGACTTTTTCAGGTCAGAATAAGGGGCAAATCGGGCACCATATTAATTTTGTTTAAATCACTAATTTAGCAACTATAAATTTTTGGACCTAGAAAAACTATCATTCTTTATCTCTTGAAAATTAACCCCTTTTTTTTTTTTTTTTTTTTTTTTTCCAAAGAAAAGATAGTTGTCATTAGAAAGTCTTAAAACCCAAATCAGTACAATAAGATTTTAAACTTGTAGGAGGAGTCCAACTCCGGGAGTTATAACTAGAACTGAAGTCCAAGAGTAAAACTGGCTTAAAGTGCATAGTATATATATATACATGTATAAAGTGTGTAGTGCTTGCTTTCTAGACAATTCACTTATCAGTATTCACTGTTCAGAAGGCAGTGTCCATTGTCCAATCCTTCACCATTAATGGGCAATTGTATTGTGCAATGTGTCCTTAATGACCCTGGTGTGCAAATGAATATTCTCTATTATTTAAGCAAAATTTGAAGAAAGTGGTTTGTATTTGAAAGCAGGATGGGGACTGTACCACACTTTATGATATTGTTGCAGTATTTAATAAACTACAAAGCTAAAAATATTGTTGTATAAAAAGAAAAAAGGAAGAAAAGCAACAAAAAATGGTGCCACCAATAAAATGAAACGGAAAAAAAAAAAGAGTAATTCTCACTATTAATTCTCTTTGTTTTTTGTGTTGACATTGACAAGTATATATATATTATTTACAGGAGAGCCAACAAAGATAAACTGTGGAGAAAAGAAGGAAGAAAAATCTATGTGATAAATCTTTAGGAAAAGAAGAAAGTAACATCTATGCAATTGAATAAAAAAA
Organism: Vernicia montana; assembly: GCA_949750685.1. NCBI lineage: Eukaryota > Viridiplantae > Streptophyta > Magnoliopsida > Malpighiales > Euphorbiaceae > Vernicia > Vernicia montana. The sequence continues at coordinate 10,270 of CATKHJ010907084.1, forward strand.
TATATGTGATAACATTTTGTAATTGCATTGATGAGTTCATAATTTACCAGGCCATAGTGAGAAGAGGTGACACAATCGGATTTTAGCTAGTGAAACCTGTAGACAGAGGTGCCTATATATATGTTAAATTATGTACATTGAAATTGAATATAACAATGTTAATCTCATATAAAATGAAATCGTAACATTGAATATAAAAGTGAATAATTTGGTGATAAAAAAGTGGTAGAGGTCAAAGAAATTTGATAAAAATCAAGACATCCAATGTTGTGTTAGAAAAACAAAATATTCAGGCAAGTACAATATATAGATTTTTTTTTTTTCCCAAAGAAGAAAAGTGCTTTCATTAAAAAAAAAAAAAAAAACATTAAATTCATTACAGTACAATTCAAATACAACTATATATAAATGACCCAACAATGAAACATACAAATGAAAGGAAATCTACTCAAAATTTGATTTTTAAATTGGGGCTTCAAGTCCAGATCATTCACGGCCCATTAGCCCACAAGTACTGTAAAATTACTCAAATACCCTTGACTCTGTCTCTCCCTCTCCCTTCCAGAACCTTCATATTTCTCTGCCTTCTCCTCCTCCGGCGTCTGTGACAAAGAAATAAGAAGGGCCGCCTAAGAGACTAAGGGGATTTTTGTTGGCCAATCCGAAGAAGACATGCACTGCATAGACTTAAAGGAAGCCCATTCGAGGAAACTGGATCCGTGGGCAAAGAGAAGACGACAAGCCACGAATTCCGTCCAGACTTCCTGCAATAACCAGAGAAAGTATTTAACCCTGTTGTTGGTGAAGGAGCTCTTCCTTTGAGGAAGATCTGATGACCATGATTCGATCTCTGAGTCTTCAACCCCTAAATCAACACTCTCTTCCCTCTCTCACCATCTATCTGTTGGGAAATCTAAATTTATTTAATCAAATTTTCTCTAAATCACAATTATGCAATAATAATAAAAAAAAATAATGGAAGAATGATAACACAAAAAATTTACGTGAAAAAACTCCTAAAATAGGAGAAAAAATCAAGGTGTTATCAAAGATAACCAGAGAAAAATATTATTATGTGAAAATTGTTACAACCATATATACTCATAATATTTTTCTCACACCCAAAAATCTTAAATACACCCCAAAAATCTCAAATATACTCAAGATAATTTTCCTCAAATTATTTGAAACTTTCTAAATATAAGAAATTTTTCTTCTTCTTGTGCTATATTTTTTGCCTTCCTCTCAATACCTTTTATAGGCATTCATCAACCAATTTAGTCCAAATTGGTGGTTGACCTAATTGCACCAACCAATTTAGTCAAAAAATTGATTAACTTAATTGCCACCAATTTTTAACTCATTTTATTTTTAATTAATTATTCCGAACACTATCATCACTTAACAACCCATCAAAATACTGGACATGGCGGGAGAACTGGACACCGCCATAGGCAACCATGGCAATACTACTGCCATGAGACAAAACTAAATCTACAAGAACAGAAAGTAAATACCCAGATGAACTAGGAGATAAAACAAGCATAAACATGGCTAAAGCCCATAAATATTTACAACAAAAAGAAGAAAGTTTTGGGGTACCCTTCCAACATGCATAGGGTGTGGGAACAATTACAGTCCGCTAAAGTCCATATTTTGTTGTACTAACATATAACAATATCACTATCACTATCATATTTTAAACCCCAGTACCAAAAAAAATTACATGAATGCTCTGTTATGCATTTTCATTAATGCATGTTAACCGTAGTTGCAAAATAACCCCAACGTCCCCTGTGCCACCAAAAAAAACAAAAATTCTAAAAGAAGAGTTGTATTAAATTGGCATGATTTTTTTTTCCCAATAAAGTAATTGGCTAGTATTTGTAAGGGCAAAAAGCCTAAGTTAGTAGGACAAATATTTCACATAGAAGAAACCCAACTAATACAATTAAAAATTTACAACTGCCCATAAAAAAGTTAAGGGAAAATTTCAAAACTAACTACCTAAAAAGAAAAAATAACTTTTACACAGTGTAAAAAAATTTCTTGCAAAAATATGGTCACTACCTTAAGAATTATCTTTTATACAATCAACGTCACTCGTCCTTCTCGCTTTCATTTATGACATGTATAACGTCTTAAAAAATGTGTTAGTTCTTAGTAGAATCCCAGTCCATTAAATTGTCAGCTAATGAATGACATATATTTATAACTTTCAATAAAATAAAAAATTGATGTTGCATACTGGTTCTCGATAAAATAACAAAAAAAAAAAATTGATGTTTTCCCATGTATACGTGGATGCCAAAGGACAATGTGGACCCTTTGGCAAAAAAAGAAAAAAAGATAATGTAGACCCCAACTACTGAATGTATATTTTCATATCTTTAAGGCAATGCTTGGGTGGTGTTTTTATGGAGGTTTTTAGAGTAGGGGTCAGTAAAGGTGGGCTTTTATATAACATAAGACAATGTTGTTACTATGTTACATTTAAACAATAAATTATATTTTTCCAATGATTTACAGAAAAATTTAAAGGAAGAGACCATCATGTCGGTGTACTTTATATATATATAGTGATTGTAAATTTGAAAAATTAAAAAGATCAATTAACAGTAAATAATATGCATATACCAAAATTTGGTGTATGTGAAGTATATATTTAGTATCTGCAACTACTTTATATATATATACATATTGAAAATTTGAAAAAAAAAATGAAAAGATAAATTAACAATAAATAGTATACATATACCAAAATTTGGTATACGTTAAGT
>CATKHJ010907099.1:0-45863 GCA_949750685.1 Vernicia montana
GTGTATATATATATATATATATATATATATATATATATATATATATATATATATATATATATATATATATATATATATATATATTTTTAAAAGAAAAGAAAAGAAAAAAATGCTGAGATAATTAAGTGGGTATTGGCTTTATCAAGCATACAATATCATGAAGCATGTTATCCCTTTACAAAGAAAACAATTAATATAAAGACATGGAGCATAAGCTATGATGCTAATTTTCCATTTGTGATAATAGCTGTGGGACTAGTTCAAAAAGGATAATTTTTTTTGGCTATCCAATTAGAGAAGAGGGTATGACCCAAGATTATTATTATTATTATTTTCAAACAATAAGCTTAAGTGAAGTGACAGTTTCCAATAAGTCATGCCACAAAGACAATATCATGCAAAAACTTTCAATCTTTGTCACTAAAACTAATAATAGTAGCCAAAATCTTTATTAAATTGCTTATTTATTTATTAACATGGAAAGAAATTAAAATAAAATAAATAAACTGTATGTGAAACATGATCGAGAAGAAGAGAATTTAACAAACAATAGCATAAAAACATATATAGAAAAAAAAAAAAAAGATTCAAGGAGAAATATATATATATATATATATTTATATATATAGAAGAAGTTAAGAACTGATGAACTTTGAATTGATATCAATGACCAATACCAGGGCTTGGAACATCACCATACCTTCTATAATAATCATAATCTCCTGCTTGCCCTGCTTCTTCCCCTGAATCATCTTCCATATTTACATGCTTATTTTCTGTTCCTCTTCTTTCAACTTGGCAAGCAAGATCACAATCCATGCCAATTCTAGTGGCTACTTTACATTGAAACATCAAAGACAAAAGAAGAACCACTAATATTAAGAGAAAATTACTTGCCTTATTACCCATTTCTTGAATCTTGATATTGTAGATAGCTATAGAAAGGTATAGTCTTGAAGGAAGTAAAGGCCATATTACTTTGAATTTTATATATATCATGGGGTGGTATGATTTTTAGAAAGGTAAAGTAGTAATGCAATATTATTATATGATTTCATGAATAATGTAGGGTCATTTAAATGAATAGTACAGAGCATTTATGAAGAAAGAATTATAAATTCTTTTGTAACTTTTATGACTTTATCTTTGACCTTAGTGCAATTCTTTGTAATTAGGACTCATCTTGAACTTGAAGATGTTATTGACACTATCATATTTGCATTTTACCAACAAAACATCAATGAGGAAAAGACATGTTTGGTCAATATGTAGGCTATAGCCCAAAGAACAACTCAACATGGTAATTACATTTTTAATCAATTGGGCTATAATAATTAGAGTTTCAATGCACAAACTCGCAGTGGTTGATATAAATCCAATCAAGAATGTTAAAGATCAATCAAATTTAATATAGTACTAAAAACGAAAATGGTGTTGTAAAATAAGTTTAAATTAGACTAAATCATTTTGAATCATTTTAAATTTAATGTGTAAAATAAGTTTATATTATTATACTGCTCCAATACTATTAAACCAAAATTCATCGATTATAATTTGATTACTATTGATTGTGCTTTGAAGGTCGTTAGTTGGAATAATTGAAACAGTTATTTAGCCATTCAAGAAGTTAAAATGCTCATGAGTCATAAAGGTTGCTTAAATATATACTCTCTCCGTTTCACAATAACTGTCGTTTTAGAAGGATGTACAAATATTAAGAAAACTATTAAATACCTTTAATTTTAATTAATATGGACAAATATATCCTTATTAAAAGCTAATATATGCTACATTGAACTCCTAAAACGACAATTATATTGAAACAAAATCACTTTTTTAAAAAGACAGTTATTAAAAATCGAATGGAGTATATAGATACAATCTCTTAGACTTGTCCAGAACTATTTTCTTGAATATGATGATGGTCATGAGCTGCCTATATATATATATATACATAAAGGCTTGTCTCTGAATTACTTACCATGAAATTAGTACTTTCATAAATCACCTAAAATTTAAGCTGCTTGTAAATAAATGAGATATGTTATAAACTGGTGGTCTGAAATTTATTGGAACTAAGATACTCTGAAATCTGAATTGATGATAACTCTCATGGCACATGGGATCAGCTTTCCTTTGCATGAAAACTCATCAGAATTTCTTAATTGCATCAATTTTCAAGTTTTACGCAGAAAATTAAATTTGAAAACACACTCATTTAACATTTGCTCAGACCAAATGGGCCTACTTTAATTATAGGTGATAATCATGCCAATAGTTTCATGTTAATCTTCATCATCAATTGTCCATTTATGTTTAAATCCTTTTTCTTTTTTATATTATATAATGATCAAAGTTTTGATGTATTAGGCAAACTCATTTAGTGGAAATTAAATTTGATATATAAATGTAGAGTGTTTTCTATGATTATTTTGTTTTTAACAAAATAAATCTACTTTGTTTTATTTTACGAAAAAAATGATTTTTTTACGAAAAATCACAATTTTTTTATATTTTTCGTAATTCTTCTTATTTGCGAAAAAAAATTTTAATTTTACGAAAATATGACTTATTTTGTACAAAATAACTTTATGAAAAAATTTTCAAATTAATAAAAAAATAATTTTATTAATTAACTTTACGAAATTAACGAAATAAAGTAGAAAAATAATTTTGATAATTAACTTTACGAAATTAATGAAATTAACGAAATGAAATAAAATTAATGAAATTATTTTTCTTTTTCGTTAATTTAGGAATTTATTTTTAAAGTTATTGTTTTGTACAAAATAAGTCATATTTTTATAAAATTAAATTTTTTCGCAATTAAGAAAAATTATGAAAAATTAGTTTTACTTACAAAAAAAAATATAAGAGAATTGTGATTTTTCATAAGATAACTATTTTTTTCGTAATTAAGAAATTATTTTTTTTTTTTGTTAATTTATGAATTTTTTCGTAAAGTTATTATTTTATACAAAATAAGTTATATTTTCGTAAAATTAAAATTTTTTTCGCAATCAAGAAGAATTACGAAAAAATAGTTTAATTTACAAAAAAAAAAAAAAGAAAATTGTGATTTTTCGTAAAAAAGTTATTTTTTTTTTTCATAATGGTCAATAAAATAAAATAAGTTTACTTTGTTAAAAACAAAATAACCATAGAAAACACCATAAATGTAATATAACAAACTAGACATATCTAGACAACTATAATCAATTACATTCAAGTTTATAATTAATGGCTCCCGTTTGGAATTAAATGATTAAACAATTCAAAATATTCAATTATCAATTATATATATGTCAATGAAATTAAATTAAATTTTTGTATAAGTATTATTGTAAAAAAAATAATAATAATAATGAATTCATATTATTTTATTTTTTTTAATTATCCTTATTTTTGTAATTTGACTACAAATCATCAAGTCTAATTAAATTAAATTTCTATAGAATTAAACTAATTAAAATAGTATTGATTTTATTTACTTCATATCATTTGTTTTTTACATTAATTAAACTAAATGAATTTTACATTATTTCCAATTCAAATATAATAATTGATGATGAGGCTAAAATCTACCTCATCTTTGATGTGCAGGGCCTGTTTCAGAGATAGAGAGCTTATAGTGTATGGGTCTTAGAGATGGAGCCATTTGATGAGGTTGAAGTTATTTCATCTCTGAGATGATAAGTCTTGGTAAAAATTACCTCAGTCAGAATATGGAGAGCTTATTGTGTGAGGGCTGTGATTTAGAGTCGATAGACAAAGAGAGAACGGATCAAAGGCCCCTTGAAACTGACCCGGGGAAGCCTCAGATGCCTAAGTGAGTAGGCTTAAAGATGAAAGACCCCCAAGAGAGAGAACGAATATCTTTCTGGTTGTTTGAGAGTGATTAGTGAGAGTTCACTTACTTGGGTCTCCTCCTTCCTCCTTTTGTATGAGGGAGTGAGTTTTCCTTTTATAGTGGTTTCAATAGGCCAGTGAAGCAAGTAGATAGGTCCATAGGTGGCCGTTTCCTTGTAGCATAAAGGAGAGGTGGAGTCTGAATTGATGAAACAAGCCACCTTCCTTATGTTAATTTTCTGACACCATACACGTAATTAGCCGCTCTATGCACCGTAATGGGCGTACTTAATCCTGACATATTCTATCTAATGTGACGACTTATATATCATTGTACTTAATGTCCTTTTTACATGTCACACCCCACATTCTGAAGTGTGACGATCCTAGAATTTTGGGAGATGTAAAGTCATCAATACCCGTAAATCCAGTAAACATTATTATTTTCCATCTAATCAATACCTAGAATCTTAACCAACGAACTCATTAAATATCCATACACTTTAGTACACAGATATCCATATTACTTTAAGTATTAAATATTTACAATCCACATTATAATATATATCATAATTATTCAATTCCACACTTTTAGCATTACAAATATTATACAATAATCACATTAGCATTACCTTGTGGACTTCTCTATGGCCCCTGAAAAATAGCAAACCACTAAAGGATGAGACAAGCTCAGTGAGTAAGTAATAATACAATATAAATGTGATAACTGGAATAATTTGGTTTTGGTAAAGTAATAGAAAGAATTTAATGAAAATAAATGAGACCATTTTCAATAACAGTTTAGAATTTATTTCGGTATAAAATACTATATTCTTTTAGTAGAAATCAGTAATTTGGAGCCACTGAGTTGAGAGTATCAGCCTAAGTCTTACTCTTCAGTAATAACAATAAACAGTAACATAAGACTGATCAGGTTTTATGGCTATAATTACCCTTCCCAGCTAGGATTCGGATACGCTCGCTCTATGCACAGACATATTATGTGTACAATGTCTGATGTAAACCCACATCAGATGAGTATTTCTGCTTTACAGTAAGAATAAAATTCACAGTATACAATCAAGTTTAACATATGTACAGTTGGGAATAGCAGTAACAGTGTCAAGAATGAATACTTTTAGGTTTAGTTCGGATAAATGACCCATAATTAGTCAATCAAGAAGTCAACATTATTAATGAAAATTCAAGACAATCATGGTTTCAACAAAGAAAATTAATTATTACATTATATTATTAGTTACTCACCACATATTTCTTAGCTCCCAATATTAACACAAGCAATAAGGATGCTCACGATCCTCTGGTGAACTCGATTTCCCTTTTCCTTTATTTTTTGATTATACATTTCACATATCAATTTCCATTACTTTGGAGCAATCAATTGCAATTAAAACCTATTCTCTTTAACATTATTTATACATTAATTTCTAAATATGTCATTAGTTTATCATATTTAGGCTCAATTTTGGAAAAAAGTTTATAAGTTATTAATTCTCCAAATTGACCACTAAATAATTCAATTGACATTCAATTGAAACTATTCTTATATTTAATTAAAATTTAACTCTTTTGGTTTCAAATATTTAAGGTTGGCCGACCCCTTAATTAGAAAAAATTACATTTTCATTACTTAAATTTCAATTAAGTTCACATTCATTCAATTAATACCTAATTTAATCTAAATCAATCATTAATTGCATGAATATCAATTCCAAATTCCTATTCCTCTATTTGGTAGAACCCTACTTGACCATTTCCTTCAATTTTTGTTTCAATTTTCCAATTTAAGGTTCAATTAACTCAATTAGGATACCATAAATCAATTTCACATTATTAATTGTATTTAATTTCATTTAGGCACAAAACCCCCAATTTATCAAATTCTATAATTTATGAACTTTTCTATTCTTTATTAGATTTTCAAATTGATTCAAGAATTATCTAATTGACATCTTAAGGAGCTAAATTGATCACTTAAATCACAATATCAACATCAATTTCACTTCTTCCTCACTAGACCGAACCTAGTGTTTATTTCCTCTAATTTTCAATTCTTGCTATTTTCTTTCAATTTTCATCAATTCCTACTATTCATTAACTTAATTATCACCTAAATTAAACAAACAAGATTTCCCCCTCCCATTTAGTGCATAAGCTGAACTTTAAGTCAAGAAAGGAAGAATAAAATTTACACATCAAGTAATCAACACACTTCTAATTACTCTGGAATTGAAATTTAAGCATAGTTCTAGAGATTACCTTAAAGAAACTTGAATTCTTTGGTGGATTACTTGAATGGCTGAATAGTGTTTTTAGAGAGAAGATGGTGTCTTCAAATTTTGGTTGGTAAGATGAAAAATGAAGAAGAAAGAAAGAAAATTCTAGTTTTATGCTTAGTCATTATATATGGATAGTGATGATTTAGCCATTTTAATCCAATGGTTAGAATTATTAGTTATTTTACTAATTTATTTATATAAATAATTACATAGATAACTATCAAAATTTTATAATGATGAATTAATATTTTCATTTTAGAAAATTACTTATTTACATCAAAATTTTGACTTTTAAGGTTTGTAGGACCCACCTTCAATTTTTATCTTCCAATATTATTCATTTAACTTAATTAAAAAAATTTTCCTTTCCTATTACAAGAGGTGGCCGGCCCTTACTTGGGTGATTAGCTCAAAATTCTAATGTTCTATACTTATTACATTTAATACATTCAATTAACGATTATTCAATCACAACTTTCATTTATCTCTTTGTACCAATTCTCTACTTCATTTTTTATAAGTTCATACAATATTTATTCTATGATTATTTCAAATCTCAATTTTTATCTATGTAATTCCTCTTTTTAATCCATGATTAAATCCCAATACAACATAATTAAATAATTTAATAATTTAATTAAGCCTCTAAATTCTAACTTTTACCTAGGTTATTACAATACAAGTCAAGATAAGGACGAGCTTCTATGACCAGAACAAAGACGAGTCCCCAAGAGCGAGTTAGTACCTCGTTAGATGGGTCCTGAGCTTTTATGACGAAAACACGGATGAAAATGAGCTAGTGCCTCGCCGAACAAGTCACAAGCTTTGAGTGAGCTCACTCACCAACCGGATCATATCACAGGCCCCATAAGTGGTAGTTTCTCAGATAAGTTTTGTCATTGTTGAGCCCAATTAAAATTTGGCCAATTTTATCCCTCATCAATTGATAAAATATATTTTGTTACTTTTTTTTTTTGCCAAATTATATTTCGTTAAAATTGAATTCTTGCTATTTTCATGTTTTAATTCCTCTAAATTGCAGAAATCATTTTTTGAAGACATGCCTAATTAATTGTAATTGCCACTAGATAAGGCAAAAAAAGGGGAAAAAAAAAGCAAAAACAAAAACAAAAAACAATTAAAAGTAAAGATGTGAAATGGGGTCAGCTTGTATTCATTTTGTCTTTCAAAAATTTCAATATCTTCAATGCCTTTTACTTTTCTTTTCTTCTCCATAGAAAGTAATCTTATTTGCTTGTATGTATCATGAACTTTCGGCCATGCAGCAATCCAAAATTAGTGATAAACAAATTAATTAATCCTTTTCTTATGGTGTCTACTATCTTGTCAACAGTAAACACTTTTTTTTTTTTTTTTTTAACATGATCTACCAAACCATATGTCATCTAGTAGCTTTATATTTTTCTTATAATCTTGCAATTTATTGGCGTCATCCTTGCGTATGAGGATGCAAATTGTTCCCTATCAACAATATTATTGTTATTGCTAATAATAATGGTAGGTAATCATAAAAACAAATTAATTAAGGTTGCATTTGAATTAGGCTATTTTTAGATTCAAAGATACCCTATATATATTTTAACTTTTCATAAATATAAGTAAATTTGATTCCAAAATCCTTTTAAATTAATGGAGTAAGTGTTAGGTAATAATATATCTAAAAAATCCAACTTAATTACAAATCAAAACGATATTAAAATGCTAATTAATTAATTTTAACATAACTAATTAAATCTAGAGTTTACTATATGTCTAATTGTTCACTATTAAAAATAAAAGGCTAATATACAATATTTAAGAAACTAATTGCTAATAATAAAATAAATTGACAATTACCATTAGAGTTTTCAACGTCCAAATAAAAGAGCAAAGATCGATCTGACAAGATGAAAGTGAAAATGAGTGAGGATATATATTTATATATATATATCTGTTGTTAACTGATATTAGTTATGGGTTGTTAGTTGTTAGATAATAAATATTTGTTGTTAGTTAAGTTAATTTATTACTCAATCTTGTATATATATAATCTTATTGTAACTCTTGAAAATAAGCTCAGAATAAGCTCTTCTGATTTTGTATCTAATTAACATGGTATCAGAGTCTCATTAAAATTTTCTCTTTGAAAATTCTAGTATGAAATTTGGTCTCTTGTTTTTAATATACACAGTTTTAACTCAGTTCATTTTGGATCGGTATTTTGCAAATTTACAGTTGTTTATATATACCAATATGTTCCTCTCTTTAAGACGAATCCAACGCAATCAACCGGAGCCTAATCGGACGTCAGACGAACCCATACGGACCTTTTAAAGTTCAACGTATTGTTCTGTAAATCTTAGATTTAGAAGTTGAAAACAATCCCAATCAGCTGCCACGTCATCACACGTCAGCTATCACAGCAGCACCCAATCAATGCCACGTTAACATTCAGTCAGCACCACATCAACATCCAGTCAACGTCACGTCAGCATCCAGTTAGCAAGTCATCCAATCAGTATCTGCCACGTGTCATCCAGTTCAGTTTGATCAAACTAGTTAACTTTAGGTTGACTCACCAGTTCAACCACTTCTGTCTTGATTTTTAGACATCAAGAACCGGTTCCTAAGATTTTTCGACCCCTTGAATTCATTTTTGTCCTTAGATTTTTGAAATTCTCACTCTATTTTACAGTTATGGAGAAAATCAACTCTGCTCAACCAATTGTAACCATTTTAAATGGTACAAATTATAATCTTTGGAGAAAATCAAACTGGTTCCCAAGGTTTTTAAACCTTCTGAATTCAATTTTGCAGTTCTTTTTGCAAAATTCTATAAATATCTGTATTTTCTTGACTCTACCTCAATTTTCTGTGTTTTTCTGACAACCGGTTAGACTCTTTTTTGACCGGTTCTGAATGAACTTTTACCGGTTACTGAAGTTTTTTAAACATTCTGGATTTAATTTTGCAATCCGTTTTGCTAAATTCTGTCTCTATCTATATTTTTTGTCTCTGCATCAATTTTCTGTGTTTCTATAATCGGCTGGTTCAACTTTTTTTCAGACTGGTTCATAAGATTTTTTTTGGACCTTCTGAATCCAGATTTGGTATCTGTTTCATCAGAATCTGACTATGTCTCCTGTTTTCACATGTTTCGTCACGTGTCCTATTTGTATCCAGCCACGTTATTGATGTGGCCCCTCCTATTGCCACGTGTTCCACCACGTATTCAATTTAACCAATTTCCGACTCTGTCTCCAATTTTTAGCATGCTTTACCATATTTCGACTCTGGTTCTGTTTTTTAGCTCCATAAAATGGAGTAATCAAATATTTTGTCTTCAGTAACTACTGTATTTTTCAACTTGTTTTTCAGATCTACTGAGCAAACTCAAGCTGACATCTACAAGACCATCTTGAATTTGATCTACAAGACCATCTTGAGTTTGAGGGGGAGTGTTAACATATATTAGTTATGAGTTGTTAGTTGTTAGATTATAAATATTGGTTGTTAGTTGTCAGATAATAAATATTAGTTGTTAGTTGAGTTAATTTATTACTCAATCATCTTGTATATATATAGTCTCATTATAACTCTTGAAAATAAGCTCAGAATAAACTCTTCTGATTTTGTATCTAATTAACATCTTTAATAAGAATAAGGTCATGCAAAATAATAAAGAGATGAAGGGGATATGATTTGAATGATAACAAAATATATATAAGACGATGACTAAATGAAGGACTAAATTAAAGAGAAAAGGTAGATGTAGGTAATAAGTTTTTCATACTCAGTCTAGTCTTTAAACTAGTAAAGATTAATTTGGAAAAATCTTTGATAGGCTAAGATTAAACATTCTTACATTTAACTAGATTATTATGAAAAGCATCTACTCGTTTGATGCAACTATTATGACTAGAATGGAGAGATAACACAAGTGTTAACCCCAATGTTAAGTGATTCAACTGTTTCTACTTCTTCAGCATATTATGATTAAGATCAACCTTTATCTACCATGTTGCTCACGTATTTTATCCAATATATATGTTGCAATGGTGTTGTAATTACTGTATTTTAATCCTCAATTGCCCTAATGATAATAACCATCCTAGCAAAGGTCGAAACCAAAAGATTACTCGAGGAAAACTACCAAATTTCCCTTTAAGCATGGATGCCAAGAACAAAATATATACAAGATTTGAAATGAAAAGAAGCATAAAGGAAGCCAAAACACCACACTAGGGGCACTCTACATAACTGAGTCCTAGAGCTGTTTGAATTGGAGGTGGGATTCCTTTTAGCTCTCCTAATAATCGTTCATTGATCCATCCAATTTCCTTGACTGTCATTGTACAAAGAAGTATCTTCCTGAAATTGTCCTAACAACCTTGAGTATATATCACTAAGGGTGCGTTTGGATTGAAGTTAAAAGGCTGTAATACATTAACTATCTTTAACCTTATTTGGTAAATTTTTAGATACCAAGGTTACTGTTTAACCTCCTTAACAATTACTTTCATTTAAATTTTAATTTATTAACCTATAAAATGCAAGGGTAAAGACGTGTAACAAAAATAAACGCGCAAAAAAGAGGCGCGACTGTCTATTAGAAAAGGAAAAGGAAATTTTTTCTTTTTTATGAAACTGATTTTTTTTTTTTTTTTTTTGAATTTGGATTTTATTTATAGAATTGTTTAACTAAAGATTTTTTTTTTATTTTGTTTAGTTGTAGATTATGATTGATTGCATGTTTATTTTTATTTTATTTTTTTATAATATTGCTTTATTTATTAAAATATGATAGGTTTTTTCCTAAAAAAATATATAATTTATTTTAGTTAGTAAAAAAATTGTGAAAATGTCTTTTTTTTTTTTTAAATTAAGTTTTTTCATTAAAAAAATTAATATTTTATATAAAACTCAGTTAACCATGTTAATAGCTTATCCATTACCCTTGAATTGCCAGACAAGATTAACAATTTAACTATTACACCTGTATCTATTACTCTCTTAATAGTTACATTTGTAATTGTTACACTCTACATTTTTAACCTCGATCCAGATGCACCTTAACTGTTAAGGCTCATGAATGCGTCCTGCCTGGTATGCTCGAAAGTTTAAGGCGATACCCTTAGTCTCTTGAATTCGGCCAATTTACTATTTTAGGACTTTTTTATAAAATATTTACCACTTTAGGTGTTTTTTTTTAAAATATTTCTAATTTTAGGTGTTTTTAAAAATTAATTTCAGTTTTAGGTATTTTTTACCGGGTCCCAGTCAACATAAAACACTGCCCACTGATAAGATCAGCGGACTGCTGCTGTCCGCTGGTGGGACAAGCGGACAGCCCATGTTATATATATATATATATATATATATATATATATATATATATATATATATATATATATATTTTAGTTCCAGTGTTTGTTTGTTGTTTTGGCACCAAAGTTCCATTTACTTTGGCTTTTTTTTTTTAATTTTTTTTATGTTATTTATTGTAAATGAATTTAAATAATAGAAAAATTAGATAATTAATTAAATAATTATATAAAATAAATTAATAATTAATATGTTATATTTAAGATAATTAATAATTAATAATTTTAAAAGGGATGTTATATTTTATATAATGAATAATTAAACGAAGTGTATAAATAATTAATATATATAATATAAATAATATAAGTGTATAATATATATCATAAATAATATTATTATATTTATTATGAATAATTTTATTATTAATTATGAAAAAATAAATGAAAATATGGGGAAAATAAAAATTAATTAGAATTATTATTCCAAATTGTATTTTAGAATTATGTTTTAATTATTAACTATATATATTTTTAAATCCGTAAATATATTTTCATAAGTACATGATAATTATTTTTAATTAGTATTATATGTGTTAATGATAATTTAATTTTATTATTATTTTATTTTAATTATTTAAAATATTTTATGACTTTACGTAAAATTTAAGAATGTTAAATTTTAATACTAAATACTATGTATACGTTTTAAATGAAACAAAATAATTTAAGAAAAAAATAGTATTAATCACATATGTTAATTTAGAAAAAAATACAATTTAGAATAATAATTCTAATTAATTTTTATCTTCGTCATATTTCCATTTATTTTTTCATAATTAATAATAAAAATAATTAATATTATATATTATTCATAATAAATATAATAATATTATTGATGATATTTATTATACACTTATATTCATTATATTTTATATGTTAATTATTTATACACTTCGTTTAATTATATTATATGCATTAATTATTCATTATATAAAATATAACATCCCACTTAAAATTTTAATATTAATTATTTGATTAATTATTAATTATCTTATATATAACATATTTTATTCATTATATAAAATATAACACCCCTCTTAAAATTTTAATATTAATTATTTGATTAATTATTAATTATGTTAAATATAACATATTTTATTAATTATATAAAATATAACATCCCTCTTAAAATTTTAATATTAATTATTTGATTAATTATTAATTATTTTAAATATAACATATTAATTATTTTATTAATTATCTAATTATCTTATTATTTATATTCATTTACAATAAATAAAAGAAAAAAAGAAAAACCACAATAACGACAAAAGAGACCAAAATAACAAAATTTAATTAACACCACACAGAAATTAAAAAAAAATAAAAAAACTTAAATTTAAAGACATTATACAGTAGGGAAAAGAAAATTTAAGAAGTCCGCTGGTGAGGAAAAAAAATATTAATTATCTTAAATATAACATATTAATTATTAATTTATTTTATATAATTATTTAATTAATTATCTAATTTTTCTATTATTTAAATTCATTTACAATAAATAATATAAAAAATTAAAAAAAAAAACCAAAGTAAAAAAAAAAAAAAACAAAGTAAATGAAACTTTGGTACCAAAACAACAAACAAACACTGGAAATAAAATATATATATATATATATATATATATATATATATATATATATATATATATATAACATGAGCTGTCCGCTGGTCAAACCAGCGGGAAAAATTCTTCAACCAATTCAGCTAAAAAATACTTAAAATTAAAATTAATTTTTAAAAATACTTAAAATTAGAAATACTTTCGTAAAACAACTAAAATGATAAATATTTAAAAAAAAAAGTAATAAAATAGTAAATTCGCCTTGAATTCTTTCTTCTTCTTTTTTTATATCATATCAGGGCAGCTCAACTTCTTCATAATCTTATGCAATAAGTTCATTGTTGTTTAGGGAGGTCTCTAAAGATTTAGTATCGGTTACTGATTCATTGTTATTATTATTATTATTATTATTATTATTATTATTTATTTGTAAATCCTAAACCCTAAACTTTTGGTGGCTGTCAAAACTATAATATATAAAGAATTAACAATTGAAAACGTTAAAGTTCAAAATAGGGTTACGATGTCTTCGAAGAAATCGATAGCTCAGGCGACGGTTCCCTGTCCGTCTCGCTGTCCTGAATCGGAATCCCATGAGAAGCCTACAACTGTGTATCTGTTCTTCTATCATCCAGAGGGAGCAGTATGTCATACATTTTTTTCTATAGATATACCAAATCCTCTGCCTTATCCTCCAAAAAATTTATTTGAACAGCCGCTCTCTCCGATTCTTGAATTTCCTCTCGGTGAATACCCTAACAAAATGTGTTGCGTCAAATTTGCCTCCAAATTTTACTTTATGGGCGGCGAACTGTTCAACGAAAGTGATCCAAGTGATGTGTTTCCTCCAGATGTTTTTGTCTTCGATCCCACATCAACCACTGATTCTTCACGCCCTATGCTGATAAAAGGTGTACCAATGACCACTGGAAAGCCTTGTCCTGTTGCGTTTGTGGCCGATGGTAAGATTTATATCCTTGGAAGTAGTGTAAGGTGCAACATCATGAATCGTGAATCCTATTACTTCGATACTAAAATGGAGAAATCTATCAAGTGCTTTGAATGCTTTGATCCGTCAATTAACAAGTGGACTGTCCTTGAAGATCCTCCAATTTCTTCTCCAGTTAGATGGCTAGACTGCTTTGTTGTTCGAAGGAAGGTTTTCGTCTACGGATATTGTCCACAAGGTTTTCGTGTTACTCCAATTTTTAATCTCGATAATCAAAAGTGGACTACACCATCGCCTCAATTGAAATACAAAACTCTTGATTATGCTCAGGTTGTGAATGACACTCTTTATGGACTGAAACGTGGTGGTGATGATGGGGAACTAGCCAAATTAGGCCTCTTCACGGAGGAGGAGGTTACGGAAGATGAAAATTTGTTTAACCATCAGTTAAAGATAGTGTCAATTCCAAAGACAAATTATCCTGGTTTGGAACACTGCAAGACCATATGTCACTTGGAGGGTAGGCAATTTTGTTATGTTGTTGCCGGATCTCCTCCTTATCTATACGACAAGCTGGCTTGGTGTCACCCGTTTGAACCCGCTTTCGATGTGGATGCACAGACTCGCTATCTTACAATCTCGATCTTGGAGGAGGAAATTCCTGAAAGTGATGATTCATCTTGCACGGCAAAATTTCTTTATACTGCCAATTTTGTCATCAAAACTTCATTCAGCAACGTTGGTCCTATCAAAAACTGCTATGCTCTTACCCATGTAAGTTCTTATTTCTTCAATTTTTGCCATAATGGAGTGATTTAGAAATCTTGAACTTGTGATGTTAGTGATTTGTACAAGTGGCTAGATATACTTACAAAGCATATACTTGAATAGATTCAACATGATTGCAATATCTAAATTATATAGTGATTTGGATGTCTAATTGATGATTACAAATAATAGGAGTAGCTTGGGATTCTGAATAAAGGAATTCTGCTACTAGATACCTCGAAATGATGGAGTACCTAGGCATCTCTGTGAATTCAATTCAATTGGATGGTTGGCCCTTGTCATCTCTAACACTGTCTTTAGTAGCAACAAGTAAAACAAAGAACATGTCTTCTTTTTGTTGCCGGTGGCTGATTTCTTACTGCTACAAATGATGGATGTTGATTTATTTATGACAACTAGTCAATTACTATTATTTGTGCATCAATCTCTCCTTACCATGCTATTTTTTGAGATCTATTGGTTTGACACCTTTGTTACTGCTATTTGTATATCCTCTTTAGTTTATTTGTATATATTTAGTTTATGTATATCCTCATTGTTTGCAAGGTTTAATTTAAAGAGGTAACATATACTTACAAAACAGATAATTTATGTGGTGAGACTGCATTTTGCCTTCATAGAGAAGGAAACCACTGTGGTATCTTCATCCAGAATTCAATTTTTTATCAGAACCTACTAAAATGAAAGTTGTTCATAAATTTGGACCATAATTCTAAGCTTGTGCCTTTAAATTTAAATTTCCTTGTGTTCCAATTCTCTGTCATTTCTTTATGACTTTTCATTGTTTTTTATTTTATATTTTTTTGTGTTTCTTCTGTTTTTTAGTTGTTTTACTGTTTTTTTTTTCTTTCTTTCTTGTTCTTGCTCCTAAAACAATGTTAGTGCCTGATAGTTTTGTTGAAAATGCTTGTTGGTACAGGGGGAGAAGAAGAAGAAATGAAGAATGATAAGAAGAAGAAAATGAAGAAAAAGAAGAAAAACAATTAAAAGTAAAGATGTGAAATGAGATCAGCTTGTATTCATTTTGTCTTTCAAAAATTTCAATATCTTCCATGCCTTTTACTTTTCTTTTCTTCTTCGTAGAAAGTAATCTTTTTAGTTTGTATGTATCATGAACTTTCAGCCATGCAATAATCCAATATTAGTGATAAAAAAAATTAATTAATCCTTTTTCTTATGGTGTCTACTATCTTGTCAAACAGAAACACTTTTTTTTTTTTTTAAATATGATCTACCAAACCACATCTGTGTCATATAGTAGAGCTATCTTTTTCTTATAAAATAATCTTGAAATTTATTGGCGTCATCCTTGCGTATGGAGGATGTAAATTGTTCCGTTATCAACATTGTTATTGCTAATAATAATAATAGTAGGTAATCATAAATACAAATTAATTTAGGGTGCATTTGAATTGGGCTAATTTTAGATTTAAATATACTCTATTTATCTTTTAACTTCTCATAAATATAAGTAAATTTGGTTCCAAAATCCTTTTAAATTAATGGAGAAAGTGTTAGGTAATAATATATCTAAAAAAATTCAACCAACTTAATTACAAATCAAAACAATAGTAAAATACAATAATTTACTGCATCCTCACTCTGTGTGTGGTACCGCCCTGATGGATAAGATGATGACTAAATGGAGGATAAGGTTAATGTTAGTAATAAGATTTTCATACTCAGTCTCGTCTTTAAACTAGCAAATATTAATTAATTTGGAAAAAACCTATGATAGGCTAAGATGAAACACTCTTGTAAAGGTTGGAATGTCATTATAGTTAAACTAGGTTATTATGAAACACTATTTGTTTGATGCAAATCTTATGAGAATGGAGAGATAAACAAAAGTGTTAACCCCAATTTTAGGTGATTCAATCGTTTATACTTTGAGTTTTGTCTCTCTTTGATCCCAATTTCAGCTTATTAAGATTGAACTTCAATAATTCCAATTGATTTGGTATTTTTTGCAATGAGACATTACATTTATTAAAAAATGTGACCTAAAATTATTTAGAGTGAAAACTAAAAATCTATATAACCGATCTCAATTAATTTTGAAATTAAAAATTAGTTAAGTGGAGTTGTAGTTACAATAACACAATTGATTTACAAGCATTCTATTCTTCAAGACAAACTAGACTTGGGGATTGGTTGAGCCAAAATTTTAGGGACGTGTCTATCATCATGTTACCATAAGTGGATGAAACATGCATCTTTTCGTTTTTTTAACAGATGATACTTATATTTTAAATTAATTATGTTAAATTATGAATTATTTATAACAATGAAATTTACTGTGGATCGATCGAACCTATGATAATGTGAAATTCGAAATGAATTTCACAATTCCAAACGGTCTCTAATGCTATATTTAGAAAAGTTGTTTTGTGTAATAATTGTTCCAAACATTGTATACATAAATAATGAATTTATTTCATTTTATATTTTAATTATCTATATTTATTTAACAATAATTAATAATATTAAAATTTTGGGAGATTATGATATATATTTAATTCAATAATAAATCAAATTCTAATTAAATTAAATTTTTATGAAATGACATGATTTCTATTTACTTTAAAATCATTTGTTTTGTATATTAAAAATTGAATTCTATAAACTACTTTCTTCCAAACATAAAAATTTGATAAAAAAAATTCATTTAAATTGAATTCTTGCAAAATCTAAATTAATTTCTAAATAGGAGATAAGGTATAGGTGTTTCAAGATTAATTAAGTTTTGATTTATTAGAAATTTGAATTGAATTGAATTGAGAAGGTGGGAGGTGAGAATGAGTAGAGTGTAGAATCCTATTAATGAGAAGTAATAAGATTGAGTTTTATTATATTTAGTTCCAACCATAACTAAAATGAATAGAACTAGTCACTTAGGTGGTTGGCTCTTATCACTTATATACCCTTTGATTATTTTTGTAGTTTTTAGATTGGGATCTCTAACACTCCCCCTCAAGTGCAACTGGGATTTGACATTGACGCCCAGTTGTCACTTAAAATTGAAATTCTCCCCCTGAAATTGAATTTGAGCGGCAACACCGGGCTCCGAGCCGCTGAGATTGAACATCCAGACGGACACCGGGTGAATGAAATTAAACCGAGCCGGACCTGCTCTGATACCATATTAGAAATTTGAATTGAATTGAATTGAGAAAGTGGGAGGTGAGAATGGATAGAGTGTAGAGTCCTATTAATGAGAAGTAATAAGATTGTATTTTATTACACTTGGGTCCAATCATAATTAAAATGACTAGAACTAGTCACTTAAGTGATTGACCCTTATCACTTATATACCCTTTGATTATTTTTGTAGTTTTTAGAGGTGAGATCTCAAATATGATTCATGTTGGAGTTTAACAATAATTGATGATAAAATGATATTTGGTTGTATTGAAACGGAAATGACATATACTTCCATAGACCAATAATGACTTTTTAGTTATTAAAGTCAAATTAAGTATCAATAAACCAAATCTATCTTCAATTCCTTTACCGACACTTTTTTAATTTATATGTCAAATTTTTAATGTTTCTAATTGGATACAACACACATATATATATATATATATATATATTGTATATGAGAAACGTTTGTTCTCAAATGTAATGGATGATAAGGTTAGTTTGAATTTAATTTAATTAATGATCTATTCTTTAGATTATTATATTTATATTAGGTGTGGACTCGAGCAAATTTTATTTAATTTATATATTTTTTTAATATCTTAATATATTTGAATTATTATTATTATTATTAATTTTAAATATTTTTTTATCATTTTGAATATTAATATAAAAAATATATATAAACCAATTTTATTATATATCCGCCAAACTAAAAAAAATAATAAAAATATATTAATGTATTGTTATGTGTATATTTTAATTAGGAACTGTAGAAATACGATGACATGCAAAAAAAAAAAATCAATTAAGTGATTTCATATAAAGTTAATTTTTGAAAGAATTATTTGACACACATAGTAAAAAATTTTCTAAGCAATTCTTGAATTTTTTTTTCGAGAATAATAACTCTTGAACTTAATTAGCTTTACTTATATATATAGATATATAGATTATTGCCAATTAATTTTTATTTAAGACTTGTTTAATTTAGTAGTGACAGTTATAAGCTGTGAATTATCAATTTCGAAAAAATATCATTTAAATAATGTGGAAAAGCAATTTGAAGGGTATGTTTTGTTTATAGTAGTTAAAACAATAATACTAAACATGATAATTGTCTTTTTATTAAAAATCTCTCTCCCTCTCTCTCATATATATATATATATTTATATATATATATATATATATATATATATATATATATATATATATTGGGTGAGGCTATTCCTATTCCTTCAAATTCTTCTTACACATCCATTATCTCTTTTAGAGTATTTAATATTTAATTGCAAGTTAGTTTTCATTTTTTTTTTTTAAATGTCAATTTTAACTATTTGTATTATATATTTTAACTTTTTTTTTTTTTACTTTCAATTCTTTATTTTTTTAAAAGTAAAAAAAATTAATTAATTTTTATGATATATGTGATTGTAATCCCAAAATTCAGAAATTTGTTTTATAATCTTATAAAATTTAAAAAATTATGTTAGATATTCTAAGTAATAAAAGTAAAAAATATATATATTTTACTTGTTTTATCAGTAATTTAAAAGAATATTCATTCAAATGATTTAAGAAATATTGTTATGTTATACCTTTTACTTAGAAACAAATTTGTATTCTTAAATTTTTAAAATATTTTTATATATATTTAATTTATATATATATATTATTCTTATGATAAATGTTATACTTTAATTATATTATAAAACAATAAATTTTATTATTACATGGAAACAACCTTTTTTATTTTTTAAAAATATTTTATTATTTATCGAGTCAAATATATTATTTTTATGGTAAATTTTTTCTTTTGTAATTATATATATATATATATATATATATATATATATATATATATATAAAAGACAAATTCTTAACCAAAAGAAATAAAAAAAAAAACATATAAATTAAAATTTATCTACAAATTTACCATAATTTATAAAAAAAATAAATTTTTATTTAAATCTAAATCATATATTTTTATTTTTAAATTTATTATAAAAGGATTTATTTTATTTTTACAATTGAATTTTATTATTTTAAAAAATCTACCAATAAAAATAGGTAAAACTTATAAGGTGGGAATAACACTTTTTATATACTTATTATATTTGAAAAAAAAAATAATTAAAATTCATTTATAATACAAAGGGTTGAAATTGACATCGCCGAAAAAACTGTCTTTTTTAATATCTAGTAGATAGATCTAAATTCTAATAAATATGAAGGCGGTTTGATATATAAGGAAGTGTAGGTTCAACTCCAAATTAATACAATTGCATAAAGGTTGGTGAATTTATTATTATCTCTATGTCTCTCTTTCTGTCTTTTCTTTTCTTCTATTGAGAATTTGAAAATCTGTACTATAAGAAGAAAATGCGCAGAGAGTTGGAAAGGATTGAGAATTTGATGCTCAATTAATTTTTTTTTTCTATTATATATGCTCATTTACATATATAATTAATATATCAATTAATATTACAAAAATACTATTTTTCTTAGTATTTCATATATTAAGTTACTATAAATCATAAAATTTAATTTTATATAAAGTAGCTATCAATATACATATTATATATTAAAATTAATAAATTTAATTAATTAATTGAATAAATTTTAATTTGTTTGAAAATTTAACAAATTAATCTTAAATTTTTTTTGAGCATAATATTAAATTGAAACTCAATTAGAGCTAAATAAATCATATCACATATAAATAAAACAAACTCAATCATTATAATCTTAGAGGCTTAATTGTTCATGAATATCCCATAAACTCTTAACTTCCTCCATCCATCAGTATTTCTAAATTTAAATTATTAATCATTAACTCTAACATGAATTCATTTCTATCTAGTATCTATTAAATTTTATTATTATTATTATTATTATCTAGTATCTATTAATTAATCCTTCTAATTTTCATAAATTTCATTGTACAATTCTAATATAAGGGATGTGATGAAAAGAATAAACAAATTATTGTTAAGTTCATAATAAATTTCCATTTGGACAATTGATCTTTTTATGGAAGAGAAAATTTTTAATATTGATGAGATTTAAAGAGTATTTAATATATTTAATTAGTTATTGAGAGTTAATAATTAACTCTAAACCCACTAGATTAACCCATTCAAATGGCAACTATAGTGTTAATTCCAAAAACTAATAAGGGGTCTTTGTGTTATGTTGTTTATAGGAGACTTTAATTTATAGTGCTTGCATAGTTGGCAAATGTAATGTGTAGTTGCCTTTGTTATAAGTTAAGAAATCAATTAATGAAATAAAACTTGAATAATTTCTCAAATGAAAATCCAATTTAATTTCTAAACCACCAATTTCATTAATGTAATTTCCTCTATATATATATATATATATATATATATTGTGCTAATTACATGTATCCACTTGCTTTTGATATAGAACTAATTCTGCTTGAGTCGAGTAAAACCATAAAAATAATAAAAAAAAATTATCGAGTATTTAATACAGATGTATTTTTAAATTTAATTAAGTTAAAACAGGTTTTTATTAATTGATTTACACGCTCGATGGTGAATGTTATATAATTATTTATTTGGTTAGTCGGTGAAGCAAATCTAAAGAGTAAAATTAGAAAATAAACAGCACTAAATTCAGTGATAAATTAGATGAAACGTGGCCAACAAGTCTCACCGATGCTCTCATAATTGTCTACAAAAACGCGGAAGGAGCTGGCAATTTACAAAGTCAAACGGTGACGTGTTGTTCCCAATCTTTTTTCTTCTTGCTTACTGTTGGATCAATCTTCTCCACTCTCACTTCGCCACGCGCTCTTCTACTACGAAGGCGTTGGGCAGGTGCGGATTGCCTAACTACTACTAGTCTTCCACTTACTAGTTACTACTATGGAGTTTGGACTACTTGATATTTCTTTTTTACAAGTAAAACTAACTAAGAAAAATGCTTAATTAGTGCTATTGCAAATTTGCAATTCAATAAATTTGAAAGACTTTTGGTTCTGTATTATTATTTTATTGTTAAATTAAAAATATACATATTTTGAAAATAATAATTATATAATTTTAAAATGAAAAAAAAAAATAGGACATTTAGTGTTAAAATTAACTATATAAAACTTAAACATATTGCATTGTTTAATGAGTAATCATATTGGAACTAATTTTATATCCAATAAAATGATGTATTCTTTTTATAATAATTTTCATAAATCAATTATCTATATTCTATTTCTTTCTTTCTTTCTTTCTTTCTTTCTATATATAATCTTAAATGAGTTTCTTGCTTCCATCATAATCTCAAACGAGTTAATTTCTCATGAACTCTAATTCAATTTCGTTAATCAATTTTCTCCATTTTTCATGGGTCAAAATTCAAAGTCTTAAACATGCCTACCTAATTCTACATGCAATCTTAAAAAAGCTTCCCATGGATTTCAGTCTAGCTTCCAATGAATTTTAGTCTAATTTCCACTACTTGCGCCTTTCTTCCTCTAATTATGGACTCAAAATTTATTCTCGAGTCAACAATATAAAATAGGAAATTAATTGTTAACAAAATAGATTTGCTCTTTATCTTATTGATTAAGATTCAATTATAAAGCTTAATATTTTGGAGAGAATTTTTTAATATATACAAATCAAGTATAAAGTGTGTTGTTGAACTTATTTAAAACTAAAGGAGATTTAGTATAAAAGTCGATGTTTTCAAACTCAACTCGATCTTAAAATTAGTGAAGGCAAAGAATCACAAGTTAAAGGTTCAATTGGAGTTAAATTGAAATTTTAAATAATATTATATATTATATATTTATATGTTAAAAATAAATATAATATACATATAATTAAAATTAATAAACGTTACCTGAAAAAATATGAATTTGAGACCGTTATTTAGACTAAATTATAGTAAATTTACTCATTAAATGACCATTTTGATATCCAAATTCATGATTTGAATCGCACTTTCAATGTATGAGCGCGCGACCTGCATATACAATTGCCGAGCCGAAATGGATTGGTCCGTGCTTGCTTAGTTTTTCAATTTTTTTCTTCAATAGCGAGTTTTTTTAAAAAAAACATTAGCAATAAAAATGAAAAATAAATAAAAATTTTTTTTAATTTGAACCGGCTCACCCGTAAAACCCAAGCCGAGTCGATCGGGTTGCTGGTTCACCGGGTTTTTTTTTTGGGTCATGACATCTCGGGTTTTAGCTCTACTCTAGACAAGTCTAGCTTCCAATCCCTGATTTTTCCAGTTCGACCTACTGGATCAGACCGGGTCTGACAATAATGATAAAAACAGATTTCAAATTAGATTGAGAAGGACCTGACTTTGATTTCTTCTCTAAATTTAAATTCGAAACAAAAGATTTTTTAGCTCAAAAACTTGAATTTATAAATTGATAAAATTTGAATTGACTCAAAATATTCAAGTTTATTTCCGAGTCACCCATATGTACGAACCTATAGAATCGGATTCGAACTCGACTCAAATCGAACAGGTAAAAGTCTTAAGCGTGTCCTAAGCAATTTTAATTCCATTAATCAGCGCGTGAGTCTTCCAACTCTTACATCATTGGACCATCATCAACCCTTCTCTCTTCTGACTTTGTCAACTTTTTAACTAAACGCTTTCATATTCTTCCTCTTATATATGATCGACCTTAAAGCCTAAGAAAATTATCCATCACACCAAACCTTCTTTTTTTTCTTTACTTATAAACTCTTAAACAAACCTCTCCAAATCTTGAATTTACAAATCTTGATTAATCCACAGTATCTCCATTAATGGCAAAACCAATTGTATTCTTTTTCCTAATAATATCACTTTCCATTATAATTTCTTCATCATCAGCTAGACTCTTAAATGACTTTCTCCCACAGAGTTTGGTAGCAACAGAACCAGCCTTAAATCTTGCATTTCCATCGGAGAAAGATTCCGATCATAAGCAAGTTTCATCACCATGTCATCATGATATGGATTATAATAAGAAATCTGACATCAAAATTCGAGCAACAAGACTTACCGGAAAGTATGGTCGGATGGCGATTTTGAATATGCTACCAAAAGGGTCAGTGCCAGGTTCAGCACCAAGTAAAGGAAGCAATGACATAGAGAACTAGAAGAAGCAGAAGAATAATTAGCTCAATCAAGTTACTATACTCCTTCGCATCTATTGTTGTTTGTATTTGTTATTCTTTTCTTTTTCTTTTCCCCTTTTTTTTTTTTTTTTTTTTTTTTAATTTTTTTTAATTTTTTTTATTTTTAGTTTTGATAGTTTTAATTTTAAAAGTCTAGCTAATTCCTTTTTTTTTTTTAATTTTTTTTTCCAATGGGTTTTACTGAGGTTAATTAGTTCTGTTATATTGTATATAATCATTACACAATTATAGGTCATGTTAGAAAGATTGAGGGTTTTTTTTTTTTTTTTTTTAAAAAAATTTCTTATCAATATAATGCAATTGATGAATACAATTAATATAATATATCCATTTTATATTAATTAATCCTTCTTTTTTTTTTTTTTGCTTCTTTTTTTTTTTTTGGGTACAATATTGAAATTTCTTTATAGGGTATCGGAGTTTGAATTATCGAATTTTCTACTTATATGACATTATAAGGTATGCACATACTATTGGGTTATTGTGTTTAATAATTTGATTCATTTTCATGGAAAATATATGAGATATATATAACTTGAGTTTCATATGAAAAACTTATTATTATTATTATTTTTAATTTCAATTTTGGAAAGAATTGAAAAAACATTTCATATATAAAAATAATTTTTTTTATTGCATTTGATTTTTGTTTTCAATTGTTTTTTTTTTTTTTTTTAAGAAGCAATACAAAAGTCAAAATTAATATTATTATTGAACCATCATGCATGACTTCAATTTTCTAAGGAAATGAAAATTTTTGTTGCTTAATTTAAAGCAAAGCTCAACAATTGTTTAAATTAATAATATTCATGTAATCCTCATGGGTACGGTGTATATATATATATATATAAAAGAAAATGAATAACATGAGTTGGAAATTTTCAATGGAAATTTTCAAACTATGCTCCAAATTAATAATCATCAAATGTTGTTGGCTTGTACAAATTCTCTTCTGTATGGGTCCTCTACCTATTGTACGTAATATTAATTTTTTATTCATAATTACTTGGGAGTAGGTACTTCATCTCACACTCATTATAAGATATACATTACCCTTATCACATGCTATACATACTGCATCAATATTTAAGGTTATAAAGTTTAAGATGTGATGATAAATAAAGTTATAAAATGTAAATATGCAATCTAAACTATGGTAAATAGTCTTTGAATTTACAACATTTAGTTTATAAATTTGTAAATATGCAATCTTTGAATTTACAACATTTAAAATTTTGATAAAAATGTTTACTTAAATTCCAGTCAGAATCAAATTTATCAAAATAAATAAATAAATGAATTTATTTTTTTTATTTCTGAATCGTCTTTTTGATTGGATTAAGCGATAAATTTAATACGATAGGTGAAAATTGATTATAATATTACTTTACTATTAAAAAAAAATTAACATTTAGAAGTGCTCTTAGATATACTGTTGACTAAACTGTTAGCAATTAACATAATATTTTAATTATTAGGTAGAATTATTTTAATGAATCAAATCAATCTACCCTATGAAGTAGGTTAAAGGTCATATATATCCAACTGGCCAGTATCTCATCTTCACGGATGAGTCATGTTGTTGTTGTCTTTTTGGAAAAAAAAGTTAGCCATTGGGTTCACTCACTTTGCTTAGCTAAGATTAATTTGCATGGATCATGAGTTCATGACCATCCCACCATATATACAATATTTATACTGAACAAGTCTTCTAAAAGGTCAAAAATCTTTCAACTCCTCCTTCTATTAAAAGCCATTGCCGTCCAAATTATGGCACTTCATTTCATCCATGAATCTTGAAAACAGAGAGTTTTTTTTTTCCTGTTATTTTTTATCTAAAAATTTCAATATAGGCGTCTGAGCCGCCTGCCATGACCAAATCATTCCTTTTTTTTTTTTTTTTTTTTTTTTTTTTTATTTTTTGACCTTCATTTTATTAATAATTTACTGTCACTATCATGAATAATGATATACTTAATTTGAAAGATAATAACTAATTATAATATCCTCTCAAAAAAAAAAAAAAAACTAATTATAATATGGACACAGGAGTGTATTAATACACAAGAAATACAATTTTTTTAATTAGGGAGTAAATTTGACCAAGAAAACCAATTAATTAAAGAAACGAAATCTCTCCATATATTTTTCTTGTACTTAATTTATTGGAAGCTACTTATTAAAATTTCTTTGGTTTATAAAACTCTTAATTAAATATTTTTTTTATATATAATTATATTGGAGATATTTGAAAATTTCTTCTAATACGAGGAGGCTTAAGACAGTTTCTTGTTTCATTGAGATCCCATTAGATTTAGATTGCATAATGAGTTGGGACACGTGTCTCATATCTTAATTTTAAGTTTCATTTTTACCTCAAATCAAATGAAATTATAGTTTGGATTTTTTAATTATACTTAATTTGTATTATTATGAAATTGAATTGAATAATGAATACCATATGGTATCTATAAATGAGGCGTGCTTCTTTATTATATTTTTATTATAATTTTTTTAATATTAAAAGAAACGAAATTGTTATTGGTGATATATAAATTTTGAATATCAATCCTAATTAGTTTCATTTTTAGCATTAAATTGTTAATCAAGTACAATGATTTGTTTTCCTCAACAAAAAAATAAAATAAAAATTATTACAATGAGTTATAGGTCTTCCTTATTATTAATTCAAGGTTTCATTAAATTTATGTGAGAAATTAACAATAAATATAAGATAATTGTAGCTAGTAATTCGTACTTCCTCTATTTCACAATAATAGTCTGATACACCCAAAAAGTGATTTGCTTGTAAACTGTTTAAGTTAGTAGGACAAGTGCCCGTAGAGAGTTCTCATTCTCCCCTATATAAAAGTAATTTTCATATCACTTTCATAAGATTGAATACATTCTCTAACTACTTTCTCTGACTAGAGCGTCGGAGCCTCCTAGCCGGAACAGTCTCCGGAGAGCTCCTGACTCCTCTCTCTCTTGCTTGCAGGTCATACCTTCCACTAAATCCTTCATCTACACTATTAGATAAGATCTATTTTTATCATAATGACGCCGTCTGTAAGGAACGGCACGAAAAATTCGTGTTCTTAGCTCAATATTTTCACCGGATTCAATCTTTCCGATCATTTTTAATTTATCTGGTTATCACCAAAATTGATCCAACCACTTTGGATCCATCAATCATCATAAATGATCACTAGAAGATTAAAAAAAAAAAAAAAAAAAAAAAAAGAGGTATAATTGAAAAATCGCGAGGAGAGAGAAAAGGAGAGATGAGAGAGAAAAGGTGACCGCTTCACCGTTCACCCGTCTCCGGCTGCCGAAACTCGACACCGCCCACTCCATGGCCAAGCCCATGCGCCGGCGACTCCAGGAGAGGCAGAATCGGAGCAAATCGACACTGGAAACCACCACAATCACCGCCCCAAGCTCGCCGGCCATCAAACCTTACTAGTCTTATTCTAGCCGTTTCCGGCCGCCGTTTCAGATGATTTTGGTGTCCATGGCTTAGTCTCCTCTCCAGCTTCATTTTGGTACCAATTAGGCTGCCAAAACTCCACTGGAGAAGGAGATTGAAAAACGCCCCACCGAATCTTCCAAGGCTATTTCCGGCCAAATTCCAATGAATCAGAGCGAGTAAAGCACAGATATGCAATCCTGGCATCAAAACGAGTCCAACGGTATATGCCTCGCCAGAAAACGACGCTTAGGCAAAACTCCGGTAATGCGCCGGCGAGCCCCCGAAAATCTAGAATTCTTTGTTTTGCATGTACATCTCCAATCTGAAGCCCGTTCGTCGAAATTTCATCCCGAACGCACATTCCAACACCGCAAATCAATTAATCGGACTGCGAAAAGCTACCTTTTCAGTTCAGAATGCATCTCTATGGATCTAAAAATTCTTCCGAACAATCTCTGAGGCTGATCACGCCATTACATATATGTTTTCAATATGTTTTCATGCTTTACATTTAATTTCGCAATATCAATTACTTGAATAAAATGTAATTAGCATATTTCAGCATGAATAAATTACCTGATATGATCATGAAGCATAAAATGTTGTCATATCTGAAAATTACATTCATGATTAATTGTACATATCAAATGTCATTTTACATGCAATTTATTGTTTAAAAATCGAAATTTATATTAAAAGCATGTTATTTCCCTAAATTGAATTCTAAGTAAATCCATTCTTTTTGCGGTGGAGTAAGTCCTTCCATATCAGAATAACTCTTCATTACAGAGTTAAAAATATAAAATATTCTCATTGCTACTAACAAACTGCCCAATAAGACAGAAGTTTGTTATATATGTTATTTACAGTAATTCAGAGACGTCTTCGGATGACAAGATCAATTCGTGAATAACATGAGACAACAAGTCCTTCGCTAAGGCTAAATAACAAGCCCTCGTCAAGGCGAGGCCAAAGACCTCATCAAGGTGAGGTAATATCTTCGTCAAGGCGAAGAAAAATTCATTGTCAAGGCAAGGCCAAAGCCCTCATCAAAGCGAGGCCAAAGATCTCATCAAGGTGAGGCACCTCATCAAAGTGAGGTATCATCTTGATGTCTTCAGAGATGACACCTCACCTTGATATGTTATATATGTTATTTACAGTAATTCAGAGACGTCTTCGAATGACAAGATCAATCCGCGAATAACATGAGACAACAAGTCTTTCGCTAAGGCTAAACAACAAGCCCTCGTCAAGGCGAGGCCAAAGACCTCATCAAGGTGAGGTAATATCTTCGTCAAGGCGAAGAAAAAGTCATTGTCAAGGCAAGGCCAAAGCCCTCATCAAGGCGAGGCCAAAGATCTCATCAAGGTGAGGCACCTCATCAAGGTGAGGCACCTCATCAAGGTGAGGTATCATCTTCGTCAAGGTAAAAAAAAAAAAGCCTTTAGCAAGGCAAGGCCAAAACCCTCGTCAAGGAGAGGCCGAAGACCTCATCAAGGTGACGTAATATCTTCGTCAAGGCGAAGGCGAGGCCAAAGATCTCATCAAGGTGGGGTATTATCAAAGACAAAATCCTTGTCAAGGCAAGGCCAAAGCTCTCGTCATGACGAGGCCAAAAGCCCTTACCAAGGTAAGGCACTTAAGACCTCCAAGCGAGGCACTTTATTATTCTTTGGCGAGGCATATTACGAAGGCCTCTAAGTGAGGTACAATGCTTCAATTCTCCAAGTGAGACAAAAGAAACAACAAGTTGTTCCTTCTTCAAAGGGGGGAAAAGAAATAGCTAATGAAGTCTACAAAATTAAAGACAGACAAAAGCAATTTTCAGACCCTCCACAGAAGCTACTCAACTACAGAAACTATACAAGGCACCCAGTTGCCTCATATCGAGCTTCTCAGCTCACATATCTATTTAGGCACCTAGCTGCCTTCGGATCGAGCTCTTCAGCTCGTATCATTATCCAAGCACACAGCCGCCTATAGATCGAGCTCTTCAGCTCGTATCATTATCCAGGCACACCGTCGCCTCTGGATCAAGCTCTTCAGCTCATATCATTATCTAGGGATCCAAATGCCTCCGGATCGAGCTCTTCAGCTCGTATCATTATTCAGGCACCCAGCTACCTCCAGATCGAGCTCACTCTCTCTGACTAGAGCGTTGGAGCCTCATCGCCGGAACAATCCCCGGGGAGCTCCTGACATCTCTCTCTCTTGCTTGCAGGTCATACCCTCCACTAGATCCCGCATCTACACTATCAGATAAGATCTATTCTTATCATAGTTGTTTTAGGAGAATGCACACATATTAAGTAAGCTATTAAATAGCTTCAATTTTAATCAAGATAAATAAATATACTCTTATTTTTTTCTCACCAAATAAAGAGAAAACATATGAGATATTGGAGTTAAGTATGAGGGTAAAATTAGAAAAAACGCTAATAAATGCTGCATTGAACTCCTAAAATAACAAATAATTTGAAATAAAAAACTATTCTTAAAACGACTATTATTGTGAAACGGATAGAGTAATTTTTTTGTTAATTAAATTGCCTTGTGACTTTCCGGTTCCGATTTCGACTTTTCACGTTCAAAGAAAAAAAAAAAAAAAAAAAGGGTTGAACTGTTGATAGTCATACAACAACCTTATTTTTTCAATTCAGAACCGGCAATTCTGATTCCATAAAAAAAAAAAAAAAAAAAAAAAAAAAAAAAAAAAAAAAAAGAATTGGACCGTAACTAGTTCTAAGATTTCGGATCGGTTTCACCCCAATTCTAAATTTAATCAGTTTCAGTCCGAATTTAATCAGTCTGGAACCGGCTCGTGCCCACCCTGCTTGTGACTTTATGAGTGTTTTATAAGTATACTTATTCACATACTAAAGTACACCTCTAATTTTTTTATTTTTTTTTAAGTATACGTCTAATTTGACCTATAAAAATCTAGGCTTGTGATTTAATTATCTTTACTTGAAGCCTTCTCAAAGTGAGGCTAGCATTTTACAGTAGTTTTGGTCATTTTTTTTAATTTAATTTATGTTTTCTTTAAATATTTTAGAATAAGCAAATTATTATTATTATTATTATTTATTAAATTTAAATATTATTTTTCTGATAATTTTAAATATTAATATAAAGAAATAAATAATTTTAAATATTAATATAAAGAAATATTTGAATAAAATTTATTATATATAGACTAGCTAAAAAATAATAAAACAAAATTAAAAAAAGTGATTTTATATAGATTTAATTTTTTCAAAAAAAAAAAAAATTAATTTTTGAATTCAACTTTTATATATTGATGGACACTTTTACACGAGTGGACAGTAATTGGACGGATTGGGCTTTGGAATTAGACTTAAAAGGGTTTGCCCAATCAAGGCTGGCCCAGTTAGCTGATATAATTAGGTGCACTTGTAATCAAGCTGCACAAGCCTACTAAGGGGCCCAATTGTGTTGGAAATTATAAAACGAAAATTACACCAAATATGTATATATATATTTTTTTTTTCAAAAACACCCTTTTATTTTTTTAGGTTTTCAAAAATACTCTTTTTTTTTATATATATATTTATGATACTTTTGATATACTTTTGATATACTTATGATATACCTTTAAAAGTTGGGTATTTTTTAAATAGAAAATTAAATAAGTGTATTTTTGAAGAAAAAAATGTATAAAAATATTTTATCTTTTTAGGATATTTATGTACAAACCCTAATTATAAATTTGTATACACTTTTGAATTTTGATAAATCATTAGGCACTCCAATTCGACTTCTCCAAAGATATTTTATTATTGATTTAAGTCTGTCACTTTAAAATCTCTTATTTTATAAATAATAGAGTACATTTTCAATAATTGAACTAGTAATTTAGCATTTAAGCCTTTGCTTTATAGTACAGAAAAGTAGGGGTGTAATCGAACCGAGCCGAACCGAGCTTTAATTTGTTCAGATTTAGCTTGATATTTTTTTTCCGAACTCGAGTTTGAACTCGAATTTTGAATCGAATTTGAAAATCATGTCCAAACTCGGCTCGTTCAAGTTCGAGTCGAGCTCGAGCTCAACTCGAGCTCGGTTCGTTAATAAATTACAATCGAGCTTCTTGAACTCGACTCGTTTATAAATTACAATCGAGCTATGTTAGAACTCGAGTTCGATTGGTTTTGAAACTCGTTTATAATTTATCAAAATACTCAACTTCCTAAATATTTATTTTTAATAAAATAACTATAACAAAAATACTTAAAACTAACATAAAAGCAAAATCATCCAATTAGTGAAAAAAAAAATCGAATAATAAAATTGAGTATCACATGTATTACAAAAATATTAATTAATAAAAAAAATATTTTTAAAGATTAGAATATTAAATTATAGAATAAGGAAATATTATATTATCTTAATTAAGAGAATATATATTTTAGTCAAATTGAATTACTAAAAATTTTATAGAAGTATTAAAATATATTTTTTGAAGTGCCAATATTATTAAATTAATAACAATAATAATAATAATCAAGCTGTTCATAAGCCTATTAATCGAGTTTTTTGCGAGCCTGTTCATGAGCTTATAATCGAGCTGTTCACGAGTCTAATCGAGTCGAGCTTAATCTTTCTCAAGTTCGGTTCGTTTATTCATCGAGTCTTAAAGTAAGGCTCAAGCTTGACTTGTTTATAAAACGAACCGAACGCGAATGAGTTTTTATCGAGCTGAACACCGAGCCATTAAAGAACAGCTTGGCTCATTTACACCCCTATAGAAAAGTAGAATTCCAACCCTGATAATTCATTCTCCTTTAAAGCATTTTTGATGTATTAAAAAAATTTCAAGTTTAAATATTTCCATCCTTTAAAAATTAATAAATTTATTAAGTTAAAGTGACCTAAAAGTTCTAATCTCTAACAGTCCGTTTGATACACGAGATTTGTTAATTAAGTCGTAATATTAGTAAATAACATTATATTTGGTACATATAATTCAAATTGGGTTTAATAATTTTAAAAATTTAGTTAACACATAAAAATAATGTTATTTAAAATCTAGTCTTTTATGCTTTTATTAATTTTTATCTAATAGGATTACTAATTTCATTGTTTACAAATTCTAATGATTACGAATACGTGTATCAAACATGTTGTAATAGTGTAGTTTAGACTTTGAAGTCATACAATTTACTAAAGAAAATAAAGAGAAATAAAAAAAAAATTAATAATTTTACTCTATTCAGTATCTTTTATTACAAGAAAATTTGACAACATATATTAAAGTTAATATAAAAAGAAAATATAAAGATAAAGAGGAGATTGGACAGACAGAGTGAGTGAAAGCAAACGGGACCAATTATGCATCAACTAACCACAATTCCTTTCAAAATCCCATGAAGAGACACTTACCAGTCTAACACATAATAATTCATTTAATTAAACTTTATAGATTATTTGGCAAAAAAAAAATTAAACTTTATAGATTTTAGACAATAATAAGACCAAAAGAATCTATAACTAGGACATCCAAGTACTTTACGTAACTAAAATTCTTTTCTTTTACTTAGTATAATAATTAAATTAACTAGTTGCAGCCACACATTTTTTGCAAATTTTGTTCATATTTTTTATTTAATTTTTTAAAAATATTTTAATGTATATAAATTATTTTTATTTTATTAAATTTAAAAATTACTTTCTAATAATTGGATATTAATATAAATAAAATATATGAGCTATGTTTATTAATATATGGATTAACTAAGATAATTATAACAATATATTAAATATATTAGTATATATAAACTTTAATTTGACTAAATAAAAATATAATAATGTGAAAAAAATTAATCATGTGACTTTATATAATTTTAGTTATTAAAAGATTTTTTTGACACATAACAACAAATATTCTAAGCATGTTTAGAATTTCTTTGATTTAATTGATTAATTTTTATTATTTTTTATAAACTGTTTTTTCAAACATATTTCTGAAAAAAAAAACATCAATTTACCTGTTTTTAAGAAAAATCAATTTTAAAAATAATATAATTTTTTTTTTGTTAAAAAGTATTTTTGTGAAACTCAACCCCAAACGGAGCCTTAGTATATTAATTTTCTTTAGCATACATAGATATAATTTAGTGCTAAGTAGTATATTTAGACATAATTTAATAATAAGTATATATAACATCTAAAAATCTCTTAGTTAAAATTATCCATCATAATTTTATAATAATTTATTATTATATAAGATCAAACTTGAAATTTCATTTTCTTTTATGAATGGTATTATTTAACACAAACAATGTAAATTAAATACAACTTGAAAAGAAAAAAAATAACTTATCACTTGAAATGATAAAGATTTTAATGAAATATAATTTTTTTAATTTCGTAACTAAAACTATTTGTATAGTGTTCTATTAAGTTTTTTTTAATATAATGAGAGCTATGGAAGATAAATGTTTTTGTTATGTATATATCCCACAATTCATTTGATCTTTTAATAGTTGTAAATGCATTTCTTTGGAGATTAATGTTTTTTTTTTCTTAAAAATAATATATTTTATCACATGTATAGTTAATATGATTATAAGGAGCAT
Source organism: Vernicia montana (assembly GCA_949750685.1). Classification (NCBI taxonomy): domain Eukaryota; kingdom Viridiplantae; phylum Streptophyta; class Magnoliopsida; order Malpighiales; family Euphorbiaceae; genus Vernicia; species Vernicia montana. The sequence goes on from CATKHJ010907099.1 coordinate 34,221, forward strand.
TCACTAAAATGTACTACTTTATATGTATTGTTAACATGAACTATTCTATATTTTATTTGTAATCTTACCACTAATTTAAGAATATTTGCTTGCTCAGCTTATTTTTGCATTAATCTTTTTAAAATGGATTGTTAATTGTCTATGGCTTAAATAGATATATATTCTGTTAGTGTGAAAAAAAGAGAAAGAATATTTAATAATGATGGTTATCTCTTTTGTTATTGTCAAACATCTATATGTAGTCCCCTTGCACCACTCATTTTGCAGCAGTACTACGAACGAATACTACGATACATAAAAAGAACCTTATTAGATTACATGATGAACTGATGATTATATTAATGAATTGTGTATTTTACAAGAGAAATGTATAGTATTTATAGGAAACAAATGATATTAATGGAACATCAATCAAGACTTGAATAATGGGTAAGTTAGATTATATATTAAATTACATGATGAACTGATAATTATATTAATGAATTGTGTATTTTACAAGAGAAATGCATGTTATTTATAGGAAACAAATGACATTAATAGAGCACCAATCAAGCCTTTAATAATGAATGAGTAAGCTAGATGTAATAGGCTGCACATAAAGGAGGTTGAAGCTGCATATGAATATTTGACAACAATAAAAGAGATAGTCACCATTATTGAATATTATTTCTCTTCTTTTCACACTAACATATTCAAGGGCTTTTTTTTTAAGTTTTGCTAAAACCTCTAATGTCTTGTAAAAGAAACATCAAAAGCTCCCAATTTCTTCCGGTGGATTAGCAAAAGAATGAGAACCCAAAGCCAGCTTACTCCCCAAGGGTTAGCTTCTTACAAAAATAAACAAGTTATAAACTTATTTAGTACTCTTTCAAGACGGCTAGAATCCTCTAATAACTTTACACATAACAACGTATAAGTGCAATTAATTATTAAATTACTATTATTTACTTAATATTATAATTGTTAATTTCTTATAGCAGACAAACTGCATTGATTGATTGATTTTAGATAAAAGCGTTGAGAATGAGATGTAGTCTTTGGCAAACAAGCCTTATCCATTCTTTAATAAAATCAAATTAAGTAATTAAATAATGATGTTTAATGTAAAATAATCCAAATGCTAACCTGGCATTTGCAGAAAATTTGATATTTCAAATTTCATTCCAACACTCTATCATCTCTGTGTCTGTTCTGTTTTTATGGTAGCTTTAAATTTTCCAAGATCAGAACTTTGTAAGAGCAATAGAACTCAAAGGATAGTATTCATTGATGGGGAAGACGAAAAGCAGTGTTCTTTATCTGTATTTTGTGGGTTTTTCTCTATTTTTATGGGTAATTCAAGTGGCAGTTGAAGGGAGTGAAGGACCTCTTTTGCAAAGCCATGAGAAAGAGAGCTTTGAGTATAGCAGATCGTTTAATACCATTTTTGATACTTCCAAATATGGGATTTTTCAGCTCAACAACGGCATGGCTCGAACTCCTCAGATGGGGTCTCTCTCTCTCTTATTTATTTGTTCTTTTTTTTTAATCATACTAAAGTAATGGTTTTTAATTGGATTTTTGGAATTTTTTGCAAATATTTGGATGTGGGTTTAATGGTATCGTGTTGTTTTGGGATGCACAGGTGTTGAGTTTTGCGTATGATCAGGGGATGCTTGTTTTTATTTGATTTGCTTTATTGATTAAAGTTTTGTCAAATTTGTGTGTTTTTTAAGGATTTGTTTTGAGGGGGAGTTTGATTTTGTATTCTTACCCATGTCCTTGCAGATGGAATAGCTGGAATTTCTTTGCTTGTAATATCAATGAAACGGTCATCAAGGAAACAGGTGAATTTCATTTCTGATTTGTATATCAAGTTTTTGGCAGTTTTATAGGTGTTGATTATGGATTTTTATGTTATTCTTTGTTAAAAATCATAACTTGGAAAACAATGATTTTTTTGGTGTTCTGAAGAAAATAAGATTAATGGGAATGGAGGCTGAAAAAAGACAAAGTTGAGTGGCTGTGATTTGTAAAGTAATATAGGAGTAAGTTTAGGTGGGAAAGAGAAGGAGATGAGGAAAGAGTAACTTTGAGCAGAGTACAAAATTGAGTTTGTAATTTTGCTTTATCTTTTTAATAATTTGAGAAGCTCCTGCATCTGAAAATTCTCAGACAGTATATCTTTTTAAATATGTTTATGTTATCTTTAGTTTTAGAAATATGTTTGTATGTAAAAACCCTATTTTGCGGCAAAATTCACACTTTAAAAGATGACGTTTGCTTTATGACATTTCCTTCATTAAAATTTGTTACTAAAATTGATTAGTATGTGTGTAGGTGACATTTGAATGAATGCATTGTTGAAAAAAGTTTGATCAATTATTACTATTTGTTGACATTTTATAATGTGATTTCTAAATTGGATCTAGAGGATCGTAATTAGGGACTTCTCTGTTTTCCTTTGATCATGAACCTGTTTATAAATACTAATGTCCAATATTATCTTTGACAGCTGATGCGCTTATTTCAACTGGCTTGGCTGATTTAGGTTATGTGTATGTCAACATAGGTATTAATCCTTCTTGTTTCAAGTGGTTTCTGTTAGCATTTTGCTTTTGTTTTAGGCTTATTCCAATTCATTGGGTGCAGATGATTGCTGGCATGTAACACGAGATGCAAAGGTTAATTGGTTCCTATTTCTCTTTCCACATTATAGTTTCTATTCTTATAATAAGTTGTAACAGCTATGACAGATCTTCTGATTTGTGGGGAACTCATCTATATTAGAAAATAATATCCATACTTTTTGTTAGCTTTGTATGCTGCTTTTTTTACTTTTGACTTTCAGTGAATTATCAACTTCAAATGAGAGCAATAAACTGCTTCTGAGCCTTATAACAATGGCTTCTTTCTTGCAATGCAGTGGATTTCTAAGGTTTTAGCATACAAGCATGTTGCTAGTTATATAGACATAGCCTGAAACTGCCTGAAACTTTCAATAAGAAATGACTTGTTTGAACAATAAAATGTAGAACTAATCCTCTGACAGTCCCCACCCCTTCTCATTCCCACGTACACCAAGAAAAAAAACTGATAATTGTGTGAAGTTATGAATTATGTCAAATTCCTTAACTGTGACTGCTTTGATTTTACAGGGTCAACTGGTCCCTGATCCAAAAACCTTTCCATCGGGAATCAAAGCTCTTGCTGATTATGTGCATGGAAGAGGCCTTAAGCTTGGTATCTATTCTAGTGCTGGGTAGGATAAACTTTTCAGCATTTATTCAGAAGCTGGAAGATAGATCATTCATCATGATCACTGCTATATGGATCACCACTCACTCTTTGGACTTACCAAACTGCATTTCTATAGGGTTTTTACATGTCAAGTTCGACCTGGGTCACTTTACCATGAGAAAGATGACGCAAACCTGTTTGCTTCATGGGTTAGTTTCTGTTATCCTGTACTAAATATTGGTTGAAGGTCTATCAATTATTTGCTTGTTTACTATTGAAGACGAACCTTCATATTGGTTTAATTGTTTTATATTGCCTATTTGAAGCACACAACAAGTAAAATCTATCATTTCAAAAGCAATCACTAGAAGAATGGCAATAATAGGGGAATAAACTGAAAATATCAACTGTTGAGTCATCAGTTAATTTCATGACTAAAAAATTCAATGACTGTTTAATTAAGATATTCAAATGACCTTTTACATACTCTGAAACACATCAAGTGTAGCATGAAGAAATTGAATTTGACATTCTCTGTACTGTGCCTTTTTCTGGTCAATTAAACATTTTCATATTAGAATTTCAAATGAGAACTTATAACGTATGAGGCCACTTTAGAAGCCCAGTTTTGTTCGATCACAATACTATTTGGGGGTATTTTTTTGAGCCTTGAGGTTTGAGCAAATGCTTGATGTTAAATTATCAGGGTGTGGACTATCTAAAGTATGACAACTGTTACAATCTGGGCATTGAACCAAAAGAAAGGTTTCATCTCCATCCTAGTCTTATCTAAAGTTGTCGAACAACCTTCACTAAGTACCTTAAATTTCACTTGTGTAATTTTGATAATTTCCAGGTACCCACCAATGCGCAATGCTCTAAATGCAACTGGACACACGATTTTCTATTCAATTTGTGAATGGTAAATCAGTTGCTTCATCTATTTCTGGAAATATAGCCTGTTTAGTTCTCTATCATCATGAGAGTAATTTTGGTGTTTTTGTTTTGATTTTGACAGGGGTGTTGATGACCCTGCCTTATGGGCCTGGAAAGTTGGAAATAGTTGGCGTACAACAGATGACATTAATGACTCATGGGCAAGGTTAATCATCTGGACAAAAATATTTTATTCAAAAATTATATGCCTAAACAAGCTTAATATCTGGTTTAATGGCTGAAGCAGCCTTTTTCTAGTTACTTTTGAAGGCTTGTGAGTATGATTCCCTTTTCCATTCCAGGCGAGAAAATACAGAGTGCCTTCTTGTTGAACTGCAGAATCATTATGCAGATATGCTTGTGTTCTCTTAAATAGAAAAAAATTTACAGCAACACTAACACCTACTGAGCAGCTGCCAACTGCAAAGTGGAATGAAAGGAATGCAATTTTTTATTCTAAAGGATGATTAATAATAACTTGAGGACCATTGGTTGCTTCATTACTTAGTCACCTAACACGTCTAGCCATTGTTGTCAGAGCTTGGGCTCTGTGTAAGAAACTCAATCTATAACAGGGATATATATTAGTTTAAAATAATTGAAGAAATTAGGATCAACCTGTAAGAATGCATCAAATAAGCCATTTTGGAACAGGAATGTTTTACTATGTTAAATTTTTTGCTGGTTATCATCTACTGATGCAAATTAAAAACATAAAAAAGATAGGGTCTACTTCGATACCAAGCCTTTTTTCATGTCTACCAACGCCTCATTATGTTCAGTTTTATGGTTTTATAAAATGATTTTGATTCAAAGATTCTTTCTCCTTGGAAAAGTATGTAATTTATTTGCTGGTTGGCATTGCTGCGATTATGATTTAGTCTTAAGATCTTGAACAAATTATTAGCAACTGTAACTGTCTGTTTTGGAGAAGGAACTGTAGGCAATTTTTGTTTTCCTCAAAACAAGTTGCTTATCATACTGATTGAGTTTTGTTTCTTTATTGTTAAGCATGACCACTATAGCCGATCTGAATGATAAATGGGCAGCCTATGCGGGACCTGGTGGTTGGAATGGTGAAAACTTGATCCTTTTTTAGCTTGTTAATATGACGGCTCAGCTGTAATGTCCATACTGTTTCATCTTATTTTACCTGGGCAGATCCGGATATGTTGGAAGTTGGCAATGGAGGCATGACTTACCAGGAGTATCGTGCTCATTTTAGCATCTGGGCTTTAATGAAGGTTTCTTATCTCTTTTACTCATTTAGCTTTGGGATATATGATGGAATTAGCAAAATATTCTTTATTTTTTTTTTTTTGAGCCAGAAATATAACCAGCAAAATGATTTGGTTATTACTTTTTTATTTATAAGTTTTTATATGAATATTGCTAAGCTAATATTTTATAATGGAAAATATGATTTAAAAGAGCTAAGCCAATGAAAAGAAAAATATCATGCAGTCATTCCATATATTTCTGATTAAGGCTTTGTTAAGTTGGATAGAATTGTATGGTTACGAAGAACCATGCTTATTTTTCCTTTAACCCTTTTGTCATGATTAGATATCATTATCTCACTCTTCTATGCTGCCTGAATGTTTTAATTGGTTATGAGTTATGACTGATCTATATAGAAATGACACTTGCCTCCCAATGCTCCATTCGGGTTGTGGGAGAAATTTGCCATCTTTTCAAGCTTGCACAATTATAGCGGCAGACATGTTTGCTAATTCTGAACTTTTGAGTCTATAAACTTGTATTGAGTTTTGATGTGCAGGCCCCTCTTTTGATTGGTTGTGATGTAAGAAACCTAACCACAGATGCTTATGAGATTATAACAAATAAGGAGGTGATTGCAGTAAACCAAGGTGAATTCATTATTTTGATCTCTCTCTCTCTCTCTCTCTGCAACTTGTTTAGCATAATTTTCAGACTTTATATTTTGTTTTTTGGTAGATATCTTTATGCATTATGGTCTTTTCCATTTATCATGCCTGCAAAACTAAGCACACGAGGATTTTGATTCTTTTGCAGACCCGCTTGGGGTTCAAGGAAGGAAAGTTCACACTTCTGGAACTGATGGTTGCCTACAGGTCAGGCTATCTTGCATCTATTTACAATACATTCGATTTCCATTACACCTGAATTAGGCCGAGTAATTGAACATTTGACAGTCAAAGTGTGTTGTATCATTCTTCATGTTTTCTGATTGAAGTGCAGAACCATCCTATCCTTGCATGGGGCTTTAATATCACTTTTTTTTTACCTCCCGTTTGTTCTATACATGGAAATGCAACAATTGTTTGGTGCAGAAATAAGGAGAATATAGTTGACTGAGTTTGTTGATTTTGTTTTAGCTTGAAGAAACACCTAGTATGTCATTCTGTTTTAACTTATTTCAGTACCTGCGATTATTTCCAGGTTTGGGCAGGTCCTTTGTCTGGACATCGCTTGGTCGTTGCTCTCTGGAATCGTTGTTCAAAAGCTGCAACAATTACTGCTCAATGGGATGCACTTGGCCTCGAATCTGGCACCAGTGTGTCAGTACGAGACTTATGGAAGGTGAGAAAACTGAATTGCATTTAGGCAGAGTTTGTTGGTAAAAGGTATAAAACAATAGCTTTAGAGACATTTTAAAGACCGTTTCTTCTATTCATACCTAATTGGTGTTGGTGGCCACCAAATTCTGCAAAACTTGTCCTAGCATTTATTCTTGGTGGCATCCTACACAAATCATGGTTAGGTCTCATACTTAATTCACTTGATATTTAACTCTTCCTAAGATTATTAGAATCTTTTCAAGTCTTCAATTTAACATTTTAAGGATCACTAATAGTTTTTGCTGGTTTACGAGTCTGAGTGGCCTTCCACAATGTTGTTATGCTTTACAATGGTTAAACATCAAATTGCCATGTGGTTGCATGGGCGCTTGCCTTGGGTTTCATGTCCATAATGTAATTCCTTGGGTTTAGTTTGGTAACTTGAGGATCATACGTTTCATGCGACTCTGAATTTTAAGAATTCAGCAGATGTTATTAACATTATTCCATTGTACAATTGGAAGCAAATATGTCGAATAAAATTCACACGATCTCATAGCAGTCAATTAAGTAACCGAGTTATTTCTTTTGAGTTGATCGAGTCTATAACTTCTAAAACTTGGTTTTGAATTTTTATCTTTTAAACTTCATCTTGTGCTTATTGGGGTCCTTTTCATTTGCAGCACAAGGATACAGGAGATGCTGTGGCATCATTTGGTACTAGGGTTGATGTTCATGACTGCGCGATGTACATCTTTACTCCGAAGAAAATATCACATTCTGAAATTTAGTTATTGCTGTGTGGTTCAAGTTCATGGGGTTGATTCTATTCTTGCTTACGCTTATGCTTATGCAACTAATTAAGCCCCTTGTAAGATGAAAAAATAAGGGTGTTACAATGGAATATGTCAACCCTTTGCAGTTATTTTATGCTAGGAGGTTTATGACAGTAAAAACTTGGATTGGAACTTGTAACTAAAATATTTACTCATGTATATATAAATTGTAAATTCTAGTGCTACATGTACCTTTTGGTACTGAAACTAGGGGTCCATACAAACCCGACTAGCCGGTTTGATTAGTAGTTTCAGAATAATAAATGTACAAATCAAATCAAACCAATCCATGATTGTTATGTTCATGATATGGACTTGGGAATTGAGTAAAATATGAGGTAAAAGCTTCATTAACACAATAGTCTAGGTCAATTTCATTTGGTAGACCATAAAAGGTCATTGCATAATTTTTCTTCAACAAACATTTCAGCTTCTCTCCCATTATTCCAAGTATACCTATGCCTTTTCATCCCCATGTCTTTCAAACCACAAAACTTGGAAAACTAGTTGTTATAGTAGTTTTCCATAATGCTGGCTTTCGAATCCCAGCAAACCACTTTTTTTTTTTCTTTTTAATTATTGCTATTTTTTTCTTTTTTATATATCTATTTTTTCTTTAGATTTACATGTGCTAATAATTGTTTTATATGATTATATCATGCTTTATTTTTTACACAATATATATATAATCTAGTAATTGCTATTATCTTTCACGTTTTTCTTTTTAATAATTGTCTTTTTATATATAATTTTTTTTAATAATTTTAAAATATTGCTAAATAATTTTAAAAAAAATACTTAACTGATCATATTATAAGATTATCAATATGTTCACATATAATAATTAGTATTTTTAATTTAGTAAATAAAGGTTATTGGATAAAAAAAAAGCCTAATAAAATATATTACAAAGTAAAAATTAGAAAATATAAAATTTAAAGAAAATTAGAAATGAACATATTTATCAGTTTTCTGAGTTTCAATTTGAAAAGGAAAAAAAAAAAAAAAGAAGAGGTAATTTTTTATATAATAATATTGTATCATTTTAAATAATTTAATCATTTAATTGATAAAAATCAAAGTTGGTGATAGAATTGAAAAAAGAAGTAAAATATATGTTTTTTTTTATTAGGCTAAATTATTATTTTAGGTAAAAATTTTATGGAAAAATACAAATAATTTTTATTGGTGTTTATAAATAATTTTGTTAAATTACAATTACTATAATTTAAATAATAGGTCAAAATCTCTGACTTTTTCTTTTCACCAAACCCACTCGGAAAATTACTGCACAACTCTTTCACATAGCTGCAAAGATCATTTTAAAGCTATGTGACAATCTACAAATAAGTCCATATAACAATCCTGATATATATTCAAGAAAATTTGAAAAACTTTCTCTATTTGTAAATAAGAAATAGTGGTATTTATCATATTTTACATATTCAATACCTAGAAACTAGTTAAAGAAGATTATCTCATTTATATATTAATTGTATATTATAAATTTATTTATACTAAACAAGGGATTTCTAAGGAATAAAACATAGCCTAGTATATTTGAACAGGCAATTATTTTATATTTGGGTTTGGAGTTATGCTAGATTTTTTTTTTTTTAACACTACATAAATCCAAATGCTCAATCATTTCATCGAAATATCTTTCCTACATATATCTCCCAAAAGGAAGGTCAAGAAAATTATCCTTTACAAGTACTTTATATATTATGGTTCGGAGAAAGAATGGAAGAGAACCAAAAAAACCTGCATGAGTATTTTTGGAAGCCCTTCAAGACAGGAGTATTACTATTCAGCTAACAATCTACATCAGGATATTGGATCAGTCTTTCTGATCTGCTGTTAGTTCTGTCCTAACTATAACTCTTTTTTTTCTAATGTTCTGATTGTATTAGTTGCCTGAGAACCCTGCAATGCAAAACCAGTGAAGAGAAAACTCAAAAAGGATATTGTGTGATATTTAAAACCTTAATGCACTATGGAATGCCATACGTACTCTTTTGCTTCAGCATTCCCACTTTTGGGATAGCTGGAATTATCTCCGTAGTGGTCGGAACTCCAGCATCTGCTTGCTTCCTTGTGACTGATGATGTCGGATGCCTCAAAGTCCCAAACTCAGTATCTGTTAAGGAGGATGAGCATTCCTTCAGCTGCGGGGATTTCAAGTTGGTCTGAGAGGACTGATTGATTTCCGATGACATGGACTTCTTAAGGTAGGGAAGAAGAGGGACCTGATCCTGTGAAAGATTCATGTGGCTGCTATTCTCACTCTGTTCTGTGCCTGGTTTGAATTGATCCAGTGAAAGACCAAGGCGACAACCACTCTCCCTCTTCTTCGTCTCTGGGTCATTTTCAACTTCCTTGCCCTTTCGAGGTGATTTTACTCGACCATGAGTCAGAGAACCTGAATTCTTCATCCTCATCCATGATAGCAGACCTTTGTAAGGATGATGACTCTACAAAATTCAAGAACTTCTTTGTTACTGACCTTGACCTTTTTTTGGTTTAGAGCAAACAGAGTCATTTTGAAAAATAAACAAGAAAACCAGCAAAATTTAGATATACCACATCAGGGATGTATGTGCCTGTTCCTCGTGATTTCCCCAGTTCGTCAATGCCAGAAGAAGTGGCACATAGCGGTGTCTTGCATCTCAGAAACTGAGATGGGGTGTCCCAAGTACTCTGCTGGATTTGAGAAGGTGGGGGACTGATCTGGGGAGGAACAAGCAGTGAATAATTGTGAAACAACTGACCCCGTATTAGACCACTGTAGTGATTGTCATAGTCTCCACTGAGATCAGAAACCTCATATCTTCCAGTGCCAAATGCATGAACAGGAACTTGTATATCTGGCCTCTCTCCCCTTCCATTCCTATCCAAAGTATTTACAAAAAATTTCTCCAGTTCAGCACCCATGCTTTCTCCTGGTAGCACAAGGACTTCTCTAAGCTTTTGAGCCCCATAGGAAAGGGCACATTTTATACGATGAAAATTTCCTGGAAGTAAACAGATAGATTTCCATGAGCTAACTAGTACAAAACACAACCAGTTGTGCAAGAGATTCTATGCCTTCAAACCCATTAAATATATTCAGAGTTATTTCTACCTCTTCAGATAAAGACAACAATGAAATAGTGTGCATGTATCTCTCTTTCTATTTATATGTTGTGCATGCGTGTGTTCATGCACATATGTATAGATGCAAATGCAACATAAAGCACCAGAAAATTTTCATGTGTCTGTATGTATAGAAGATATCTACTGTTTTTTTTAATATTCAGCTAAACAATTATTTTTGTCCCATGACTACAAACATAAAATGTCTGTTGCTATAAGTTGACATGCAAAGTATTGCCCAACACATAATGCCGATTGTTCTTTCATAAAATTGTGGCAGGTCCCCAAGAAGAGTAAGAATTCTTATATCCTTACAAGAAATTTCATAATTTACAGATACTATACACATGCCTTTGGAGTCAAGAGTTTCACCAAATATAGCTTCAGTGTGTATCATTAATAAAGTACCTTTGCTGACACTACGCCCCAAGTTGTTAGTTTCTTTTAAAGGATCCAATATGTTGAGATGTTTAATAAGAAATTCATGGCCCCCATTCTCAACTGCTTTAATTGGAACTGTAAATTTCTCTTTGCAATTCTTCAGAATCTCTGGACTGATCAATAACTCATTCCCATTATTATCCGATGAGTCTGCTGCAACGAGCACAAGAAAAAGAGATCTCAAGTAAACGCTTGAATTGATAAGATGATTTCTCCATACATTCTAATAGTGCTTACCCACAATTTCTGAAAGGGATGATATCTTAACAGGACCATTAATGCTGACACAATAATTTTCCCAATCAAAAGTGCTATAGTAGTCCAAAAATCTATATGGTACCTGTTAACAGAAGATCAAAGTTATCTAAATCATTCATCTGCAGAGCAGAAAAGGAAAGCTGAAATGAAAATACTCACCGCTAAAGGACCAGGCACCGATGAATGGAACATGTTGATGATATGCAAGACCAATATTTCTAATGCATAAGTTGAGATCAAGCCATGGTGTGCCCCAAGAATACGGCTCTCATAAA
>CATKHJ010907148.1:0-11288 GCA_949750685.1 Vernicia montana
TAAAAGAAATTAGGCATTATGCCTTAGGAATTCAAATACAAGAATAGTAGTATATTTTCTACTCACCTTAAATCAAAAAGAATGCTCTATCACTCTATAGAAGCTCCTCAATCACATTAAGCAAAATGGCTCATCACATCCCTAATGATCTCCATGACCATCAATTCTTCTAGGAGGAACTAAACACATAAACACATAAATATAATCAATACACTTAACCCATGCTCTTTAAATCACTATACTCATGATAGACTCATAATTTCTATCTTTATTCCCTTCCCCAAGAACAATTTATAACAATGGAGAAGAAGAAATTCAAAGGAAACCAAAACCCTAACTCACCTTTTTGATAAATGCTTTCAAGGGATTAAGAATAAAAGAATTCTTGAAGTCCTTAATCTCTTAAATGATGTAGATGGAGTAATTAATCGAGCTCTTTAGCATTTAATGTGAGTGGGTGGGTGTTTCTTTGAGAGAAACTAGGGCTGGAACTCTTAAAATTGCTTAAAAATGAATTTAGATCTCATCTTCTATTTATAGATCCCGACTCCCGATTTTGCCCCCGCTACGATTCCAGTCGTGAATCGCTTTGCTTCATTACTGTTCACACCACTATTCTCCATCTTCACGGTTGTGAATTTTTAATTCATTGCCGTGAATTTCATCCAGAGATGAATCATCCAAATCTCATCCACTTGGTCACCTCCGTGAATTTAGAATTCAAGACTGTGAATTTCAAATTCACTGCCGTGAATTTCATACAGAAGCAATTGATGGAATTCAACCCTCTATTCACCGCCGTGAATTTACTCTTCACTGCCGTGAATTTCATCAAATTCAGAATATGGATAAAGTCTTGAATCTTTAGTTCTAACCTTTACTCATAGCTCACATATACACTTCATACACAACTCATAACCCATATAAACACATATACTCATGAAATGAATCTCATAACTCATGCTCATACACATAACTATGATTACAGAATGTACATACGCACTTGGGGTATTACATTAGATCTCTCAATTTTTAATCCTAATTCTTCAATCTTGTGTTTCTTTGATTCAATCTCCTTCTAGGTCTTGTTCTTTTTTTTCTAAGCTCTCCCTTAATGTCCTATTTATATTGGTTTGCCACTTCCTTCCAAAATTAGTTTAACAGGTCGGTTAGTAAAATAAAACGCGGAATGAATCGCACTTAGCCCATCGCGGGCGTGACGGATGTCACGGTCGTGACAGATTTCAGATTTCAATTGTTGCACCCTTTTTGACCATCGCAACTTCCATAATTGCTTCTCTTTGCTTCCTATTCTTTCTTCACTTCTTTAAAAGTGCTTTTGACCTTACAAAACCTTCAAAACCTTTCGCAAATATAAAACACAAAATACAAATAAAATTAAACAAAATATACCCTAAATGCGTGAAATTCTTAATAAAAACTATCTAATAATATCAACTTAATATGCACACATCTAATTCTCCCACTCTTGAACTTTTGCTTGTCCCCAAGCAAAACTCAACATCTTCATGTTCAAGTTTTCTCAATCCCATTGGACAACTTCAATCTCATAAAAATATTCATTACTTGCTTCACAACTCAAAATTTTAAATGTCTAAAACATGCAATCCCCAAGTATTTCCAAAATCAAGAATATTTATTTACAAGGATGCATAAACAAAGAATTCTCACATAAAGATTATACTTATAAAAGAAAGACGAAACACATTCATTAATCCAAGATTTACCAATCATAACCAAATAAATAACAAAAAATACCAAATATAATTGAACACCAATGGGAATCAATAGGAATTCAAGACATTTAAGCATATTAAGGGGTTAATTAACTAAAACTTTTCTCTTTTTTTTTTCTTTCTCTTATGAGTGCGTTTTACGTTCCATCCCACCTTTGCAAGTACATTTTACGCTCCATCTTGCTTTAACGAGTGCGTTTCACCCTCCATCAAGTTATTATTATTATTATTATTTTAGTTAATTAAACTAGTTAACTAACCCCCTTTTAATAAGCTTCCTATATCATTTCTGATAAGTGCATAATTGACTATATTTTACCCCTTGATCTAGCATGCTTCATCCTCAAAATTGAGTTTGATTTGTTTGTTCAAGTGTTCTCTTTAGTTCTTTTAGGGATTCTAATGTTTTTAGATGCCATAGATCAATGTTATCGGAATCATGAAGCTCGGGCACAAAATTAGTGAATAATGGACTACATTTTGGGATTTTCTACTGAGTCACGGTCTAAGCCATGGGCATGGGAGTGCTAGTGGGAGCCATTCTGCCAGATTTCCATAAGAGATGTCCGCATAGCCTGAGTCATGCCCGTGGGCATGGCCGTGGGTGCCTAAATCCCAACAGTATATAAAGAAATTGTGTGCAAAATTTCAGGGTTGGTACCTAGGTTTTCAAGTCAACTTTTATATAAGCTACAGGGAGAGTTCTAAGTGATTTTGGAAGGAAAGATCGAAGTTTTAGCTAGATTTGGAAGAAGATTAGAGTTAGAGGCAAAGATTTCTCATCATCTTATGGATTGTTTGAGATTTCTTTCTCTTCTCTTTATTTCTTTGTTTTTAATGTCTGTTATGAACTAATTTTATTGCTAAATAGATGTTGAAGAACCCTAATTTCCAATGTATGGATTGAACAGTTTTACTTTCAATCAAATCATTCCTTGAGAGTTTTATTCTTATAATTTATATTTTAATTCCTTTTAGCAATTGCATGCTTGTTATTAGGATACAATTTTCATGTTATTGAGTGGAGATACCTTGGCATGATTTGACCACTCATAGGAATAAAGGATTGCTTGGGACACTAGAGATAGGTTTAAAAAATCCTTTGGATGTTAATTCCTTGTTTTTAATGCTTTGCCTATTTGATCTTGTTTGAGAAGAGATTCCTTTCAATTTACTTTGGGAAAAAGGGTTAGATCACTCGAGAGAGGTTTTAATCTTATTTCATAGGAGTCCAATTCTACTCTTGGTTTGGGTTGGTTGATGTTTTGTTCATGAGTTACAAGAAAGAATTAGGGGGATTCAACATCTAGATAGGCCTTTTCCATTAATAATTTATAATCTTCTATTACTCTTCCCATTGCTTTTATTTATTTTTAGTTACTTTGGTTTGTCTTTAATTCAATTAATTCCAAAATATTGATTCATTAAACAATAGTCAACATTTGAGCTAGTACTTGCAAATATCCCCAGTGGAACGATACTCTCTCATCAATTTATTACTTGAACGGCCTGTGCACTTGCAGTAGCACGCACAAGAGCGCATCAATTTCCCCAACAAGAAAATTTTTGATTCTTTTTAGCTATTTATACTAGTTATGAAAGGCAAATCATTGGTTAACTAGCATGTTTATAATGTCTAAACAAATATAATCTAAATGTGAGAGTTCTTAAATTAATCATCCATTTTAATAAACCTTCCTAATTTTAAGAATTACTAAAAAGAAAGCACACCTATAGTTTAAAATCCCAAGTTGCTAATTGAGTAACAAGTACTTACATTTCAATTAAAAGGATGTCCAATTTTCAAGTTATGACTTAGAATGATGATGCTCACCAGACACAAATCGAACCACAATTAAAATGAAATGACACCTAACAAAGTTAACACAAACCCAAACAAGAACATACACAAACAGAAAAAAAATCACAATTCACAAAATTGAAACAACATTACACACCCTCCCCTCCCCCCTGCCCCCCACACTGGAATATCACATTGTCCCCAATGTGATGCGACTACAATTAATAGAAATTAATAGAAAGGTCAAAAAGCTTCCCTTATTGATTTGGAGGTGAGGAATCTATAGACCAGATCGATCAAATTTTTTTTTGAGAGCTTATACTTTTGATAGGATTGCTTCTTCTCCACTCAGTAGAGTCGCAAAGCCATGCCATCTAGTTGTGTGCTCACCTTCTTGTTATGCTCATCCATATCATCCAACTGAAGAAATACTTACTTCCAACTGGCCTCTATAAATAATAATAATAAAAAAAAACTAATGGAAAGAAAGAACAAAATATAGCTTGGGTTTCCTCCTAAGGAGCGCTTCTTTAACGTCGTATTAGCTGGACATTAATTGCGGTGGTTTTTCAACAAATGGTAGGGTAGGGTTGTCATCTCTCTCCAAAATTTCAGAATTTAGAAAAATCTGGGTGTCACAGGCGCAACGCGTCCCTTTCCCTTCAGCTTCGGATTCGATTTCTTCCGGTGTCATGCTAGTGATGTCTGTCGTGGGCGCAACAACAGCTTTGTCTGATTTCATTGCGACCATGACGCTAGGCTGCTCCAAAATCTAACTTCTTTCCCACTCTTCTTTCTTGATTTCGATGATGCATTCTTCAATAACATTAATTCTCATGCAAGTCTCTTCTTCCAAAGGGTACTTCATAGATTTGAACATGTTGTACTCCACCTTTTCATCTCCAATTCTCAAGGTAAGCTTTCCCTTATAAACATCCACTAAGGCTCGACCTGTGTTAAGGAAACGTCGCCTAAGTATTAATGAGCCATCATTAACTTCCTCAAAGTCCAGCACCACGAAATCCACCGGAATGATGAATTTATCGACTTTCACAAGCACATCTTCAACAATTCCATAAGGTCTTTTGATTGAGTGGTCTATTAGTTGCAAGAGCATGGAGATAGGATTTGCTTCTCCCAATCCGAGTTTCCTGAAAAGAGACAAAGACATTAAATTAATACTAGCTCCAAGATCACATAGACAATTAGGGAATTCTAAATGCCCCATAACATATGGGATTATAAAACTCCCAGGATCTTTTAATTTCACTGGTATTTTTCTTGTGATAATTGAACTACAATTTTCTATTAAAGCCACCATCTGCACTTCATCCCATTTTCTTTTATTAGAGATGATGTCTTTCAGAAATTTTACATATTGAGGCATTTGAGCCAAAGCCTCAGCAAAGGGGATGTTGATTTGCAACTTCTTGAATATCTCCAGGAACTTGGAAAAATGTTGGTCCACTTGTTGCTCCTTCAACCTTTATGGGAAAGGCACCTTTGGTATGTATGGAGGAGGAGGATTTATGGATTGTTGGTCTATTTCCTCTTGTTGAATATCCTCCATGTTATCACTCCCTTCTTTCCCATCTTCCTTGTCTCATTGCTTCACCAATGGTGGTGCTAACTCCTTACCACTTCGCAAAGTGATAGCTTTCAGCTGCTCCCTTGGATTGGACTCGATGTTGCTTGGAAGAGTGCTTTGATTTATGATTGAAAGAGTATTTCCAAGCTGCCCCACCTGTACCTCCAAGTTGTGAATGGATGATGCATGATTTTTTGCAATTTGATCAAATTTCACCTCCATTTTTCGCTAATTCTCATCTTGGCTAGCCATCTTGTTGTTTAAAGCTTCCATGAATTTGTCCATCTTTGATTCAAAGCTTGCTAGCCTATCTTGTAGTGGTTATTGAAATCCAGGTGGTCCTTATTGCTTTGCCATGTTGAAATTGGAGTTTCCAACATTATTACCACCCCAAGAAAAATTAGGATGATTCCTCCACCCTGGATTATATGTATTTGAGTAGGGATTGTTGCTTGGCTTTCCTTGGAACTGATTTCCCACATAATTCACTTGCTCAACTTGATTCCTACTTGTAAGGTTGACCATGTAACAATCATTACTAGCATGCTCCATCTCACCACAGAAGTCACAACCACTTCGAATTGCTGCAATAGAGTTTGGAGTGACATTCAAAACACCGAGTTTTTTTTATAGAATGATAACTTGTGCTTGCAAAGTTGTCAAATGATCTACATTTAAAACTTCTCTTTGATATTTTACTTGTGGTTGCTTGAGACGCTTAGTGGGCCATAAACAATTATTGGTAGCCATCTCCTCTAGAGTTCGAATGCACCCTCTGTTGTCTTCCTCATTAATGATCCTCTAACTGTTGCATCAATAATGCCCCTTGTGTAAGAATTGCACTCATTGTAAAAAGTTTGGATCAATAATTCATCAGGAAGATGATGATGTGGGCAGCTCCTTTGAAGTTCTTTGAATCGCTCCCATGCTTCATATAATGATTCCTCTTCAAATTGCTGGAAATTTGTGATCTCTTTAATGATCCTTGTAGTCTTCGCTAGAGGAAAGTAATTTGCAAGGAATGCTTGAGCAAGTTGCTCCCAAGTAGTGATTGATCCGAATGGTAGAAAATTCAACCATGACTTTACTTTATTCTTCAGAGTAAAAGGAAATAGTCTAAGTCTCACCGCATCATCAGAAACTCCATTGTACTTGAAGGTATCGCAAATTTCTAAGAAATTGGCTATGTGAGCATTAGGGTCCTCATTAGCCAATCCATAGAACTGCACAATTGATTGAAGCATTTGGAGCAGAGCCAGCTTGATCTCAAAATTGTTCACATTCACCCTTGGTCTAGCAATACCTTGTTGTGCACCAGTCAAGTCCGGCATAGAGAATTCCAACAAAGTTCTTTGATTCCCTCTTAGATTCCCAAGTTGGTTCTCTTGCCGCCCTTGATTCCCATCTCTGATTTCCAAAGGTAAACCCATTTCATCTGCCATCTCAGCTGCTTCTTTTTGTGTTGTCTTTTTGATCTCTCTTTCGTATTTAGTAAGCTCGGGTATGTAAGGTATAAGTGCAGGCTTTGAACTTCGGGTGTTGGGCATACACCAAAATCAGCACCTATAAAATAAGAAAAACTTAAAATAAGAGTCAACAAGGGGAATAAAACTTGCCTTAAGTCAAACAAAATCAAATAGACTATAGTGTTAAATTAATAGTCTCTGGCAACGGTGCCAAAAACTTGTGGGGTAAAATCCGCAAGTATACGGAGTCCACAAGTAATATATGATGAGTAGAGTTATCGTTCCCATGAGAACTATTGTTTATCCACCTATCTAATTTTCTTTCTTTTGTTTAAAGCTTAAATTAAACAATTTATTTTAAATTAAACTAAGAGATTAATTCTAATTTTAAAACTAAATAAGAACACAAGATTTAATTAAAATAGATAATAATGAAAACTAAATTATTAGGAATCAATATTCATCCACAGTCAATCAATCAATTACCTTTAATCTCTAAGTCGTGATATGATCCAGGTTATCCAATAGCATTGATTAAATTCTCTCGATATCTAACCAACTAAATCACAATTAAAGCCTTTTCAAAATAATTTAGCTAATTCTCATCACCCTAACTTATTTCTTGATTGCTCAAATATGACTTTAAGTAAACCCTAAGGATACCTAATTACTAAGCATTAAGTACAATAAATACCACATACCATATGAACTTAGATTTATAAATAATTGAAAGAAATTGTGTTTCAAAACATTAATTACTAACTATAGAATTAGTTAGACATGATATCACTAATAACAAAGTACCAAAGAGAAGAAAAATTCGTAAGTACAAGTTTTTGGAGAAAGTAGGAAATTAGATCTCTCAATCTTCAATCCCAATTTTTCAATCTTGTGTTTCTTTGATTCAATCTCCTTATAGGTCTTGTTCTCTTTTTTCTAAGCTCTCCCTTAATGTCCTATTTATATTGGTTTGCCACTTTCTTCCAAAATTAGGTTAACAGGTCGGTTAGCAAAATAAAACACGGAATGAATTGCACTCAGCCCGACGCGGGCGTGATGGATGTCACGGTCGTGACAGATTCCAACTTTCAATTGTTGCACCCTTTTTGACCTTCACAACTTCCATAATTGCTTCTTTTTTCTTCTTATTCTTTCTTCACTTCTTTAAAAGTGTTTTTGACCCTACAAAACCTTCAAAACCTTTCTCAAATCTAAAACACAAAATACAAAATAAAATTAAACAAAATACACCCTAAATGCATGAAATTCTTTATAAAAACTACCTAATAATATCAACTTAATATGCACATATCAGTGTGTGTGTGAATTGATTGCTATGTTTGAATGTATTGATGATTATTAATATGTGTTAGATACTCTAGCAATAGGATTAGGTACAAGAGGGATAAGTTAAATGTTTTAATTTGAAATGCTCATAGAATAACTTGAGTAATTCAAATGATTATAGAACATAAAGGAAAAGGAAATGTTCCAAAAGTTATGGAGCATCATTCCTATTGTGCTAAAGTATATAAGGAGAAATGAGATATGGTGAGTATATGAACCCTAAATAAAATGCATATGTTTTATAGAGACCAATATGTGAATATTGAAACCATTATTACTCCAATTGAAAATCTTAAATATCCTCACCAATCTCATTTTGCAAATTTGAAACCTCTTTCAAAAAGGCCTTCGGCCTATCCATGTGATGAATACACACACACACACACACATATATATATATGTGTGTGTGTGTGTGTTTGTGTACTCTGGTTCCACCTATAATTAAGAATGTTAAAAGAACCTATTCCCATCATATGTTAACCCTTCTTTCCTTAATGTGATAAACCCTTATTAAAACCAATATTTCAAAATTGAAACTCAATGTATCCCAATTGATTAATCTTCCATTTATTTGTGTTCCTTTAAGAAGGCCTTTGGCTTACCAATGAAAATCTCCTCACATCAGTGAACTGAGTTAATTGAATCCTTCATAAATTCATTAATGTATATATATATATATAGATTGATATCATATGCTTCTATTAATTTTATGAAAGCAGAAATCCCCATATAATATGGGGTTACAAATCAGATCTTATGCACATAGTAGAAGCTTGCGGGTAGGGCAAGAGTACTAAAAACCCTAGCTAGGAAGAGTGGTCCTAGTCATAAAACCTAATCAGTCTTGCACTTAAGTGATTTATATGAGTGAGCAAGGCATCAATTGCCACTCTACTATTTACATGTGGGAAGCACTCTGCTTCCAAATTTATGATTTCTACTAAAACGGTATTACTTTTGCTAAATAATTATTGTTCTATTTTGGTCTCCGCCCTATATTGATTTTATAAAACCCTATTGGCTTCACTTTCCATTTACTCTTTCCATATTGTTTATTTAATTGATATGTACTCACTGAGCTTATCTCACACCCCTTAGTGAATTGTTTTTCAGGTCCAGTAGTAATCGACAAAGTAGATATGAGGTTTCATCCACCACTTGGGATTGCTCTGCTGAAATGTAATGAACATGTCTTGATTCTTTTGATTAGTTTATTTAGAGCTCCATGGTTATGAAAGTCATAGTATTTTGGAAATCTGAAGATATTTAAATACTTTATATTGGTTTGTAATTATAATATAGTGATACTATATTTGATATATGGAAATTAGTATTGTGAATAATGATATGCTCGAATAATGATGGGAACTTACGTATATAAATAGCAAACATGTGGTATATTTTAAGTATATTGTGATTACAATGGTATCTATCAAGTATACATTTAATATATGTTGGGTATATGATACTGTTAACTCGGGTTGTGATCTTGGGATTTTGTGTAATGAATGTTAAGCGTAAGTGTATTATAATATATAATGATTATCGGTACCCTTATGGTCACCCGTGCCCTAGGATTGTCACACTTTTGAAGATGGGGTGTGAAAAATATAGTATTAGAGCAAAAGTTTAATTCTAGTTAGACTTTAATAAGTTATACAAGTCATAGGACATAAGTAAAACCATGAAGCATAGGAAATTCCTTCTCATCATTTGAAGTCCATTGTTAGGTCTAGTTCCATGCTATCCATATAGGTTTAAGTTTTTACTGTGATATTTGATATGTGTAGTACTTGTGAAAAACTTGATATGTGAAAGTATGTGCAAATGTGGGCAAGTACAAATGCAAAGAATTAATGCCTGTGCTAAATGCTATTTGCGAAGGTAATGTGACCTGAATGACATATGTGACTAATATATGTATTATGGAAATGAAATGACAAAGGACAAATTGAGCATAAGAGAAAATGACCGTATATGTGTAAGAACACCTAGATGAATATATGTGTAAATTATCATAAATAAGTTCTCTATTGATTGTTAAAAATTTACAAAAAAAAAAAAATAGTATAATTATTACTATTGAAAAGTGACTATGTGATATGAATAATGATGAAAACATGATATTTCTTGTGCATAATATATATATATATATGTGTGTGTGTGTGTGTGACAACTGTTTACTAAATACTAATAAAAGAACCAGTAACTGTATTATTCATGAAAAGTTCATGCGATGTGAATAGTGACATAGATGTGTCAACTATTGCGTATGCTAGAGTATGTATGCCGTTTAGGATAAGAAATATCCAAAGGCAAAGTGTACCATAATAGTGAGAGTGCGAGAATAATTTTGTTTTGTGCATCGTGTTCACATGTGAATCTCGTAAAGAGACACTCGAGCTTAGTTGACTGACCTTAAGAATGAGAAGATAGTGGAATCCGTTAAAGAAGATATAAGTAATAAGGCGAAAACTACTCGAATCAAGGCGAAGGAGTAACGAGTTTGAGTAAGATGGGCAATGGATGTCATCTACCATATACTTCTTAGAGACTTCGCTAACCTGAAAAGGCAAGAATTTCTCTTCTGCTTATATAAGTATCAAATGTGATTAAAAGAAGGATGTTGATTTACGTGTGTTCCGGATAAAGGACCACTTTGTTCTTGAGGAAGGAAGGGATCAATTGTGTATGTGTGGACATAACCTTTCCAGAAAAGCAAGTGAAATTTTTTTATCATACGACGGTTTATATGAATAAGGGAAGAGCTCGAGGAAATTTAAATGATCCTTGTGAATGTTTTAAGAGAGGAAACAAAGGAAAGAATAAGTAGGATAAGTATAATTAATAAGCAAGGGAAACAATGGAGAGTATAATTATAAGAATTGAAGGAGTGTAAGGTGTGATGTAAAACACATTTATAAAGTTAATTGATTAGGCAAACCTAGTTCAAGTGAAGTACCAAGTTGAGAATGAATTGGTTATGAGATAGTACTTAATAAGCTAGAGTGGATACTAAGAAATGGCAAACCTTAAACGTAACTAAGAGAAGTGAGCATGAAATGAAACGGTAAGTGTAATGCCCCGAACATTCATGTACTAACTTTTAATGGATGATATGAATGATTTGCAAATGTTGAATAATGTATAATAGAGTATTATATTGATTGGAATTGAGATATGGACTTAAAGACTTGAGTGTCACTAAGCAGTGTTACAGAGCCAAAGTCGCGACCGCAACATTGGAAGTGCGACCGCAATATGATTCGCGACCGCGACAGCGGGCGCGACTCAGGACGCGAACTCTTCTGTATGATTTTGGCAATCTG
>CATKHJ010907291.1:0-12886 GCA_949750685.1 Vernicia montana
AAAAAAAATTAATTAAAATTAATGCCGTACAAATAATTTTTTCAAACATACACCAAATATTATTATTTGACATAACACAAAATATTATTTTTGAGATATTATTATTATTTTACAAAAATTTAACAAATAGGCAAAAAAAAATTATTACAAATATGTAACAACAAATATAAAAATTAAATATATTAATTTAAACATTATATAATTAAAAATACCTTTTTTTTTTATGATTATATCTTCGAAAATGTAAAAATATAACCTAAAAAAAAAGATAATTTAAATAATTATACAAATTATTTAAATTATTAAAATTAATTTATAAAAATTACCTTTTTTTTTTTTTTTTTAAATTTGAGAGAGAACGACGACGAGAGATTGAGGGAGAGAGATGAGGGATTGAGGGGGAGAGATTGGAGCTGCTGGCCAGCTTATAAAGCATCACAAATCCGGCACTTTTAGTGCCGAATTTGCTCTGCCAGAAATCCGGCACTAGAAGTGCCGGATTTAAGCTAAATCCACAAATCCGGCACTTTTAGTGCCGGATTTGCTTTGAATCCGTGCCAGTGACAGGATTCTTTCAATCTGGTATTATAAATACCGGATTTATAGACTGTAGTACCTCGGTTCCGGAAGTCAAAGAACCGGATTAAATTTAAAGACGTTTCCGGATGTTTGAATACCGGAATGGTACATTTTCAATAATATTTTCAAAACTGGCATATATAGATAATTATTTTTAAAAATTTACATATTTTAGTTAATTGCCTGGTGTAATAACATACCATAACATTATCGATTAGAGTTTTTGGTCAGTGGTTACTCGTTGGAGCAGACAGGTTTGCCCGTCAGTCATATAATTGATTCAGGGGGTGAGAGGTGGCGGTGAAGGTGGTGGCGGCAGTAACGTGGTGACCCTGGCAGGCAGACGAGAGGCAGAGGGTTTGGATTTAGGTGGGTTTTATTATCATGCAACACAGCTTCGTTGAGGAAAATTTGGCATAAATAACGACACCATTTTAAATTTTTGGAAGTAGCATTGGAAATTTGGAACGATGAACCAAGATTTTTTTTGTTTTTATAAATAAATAAACAAATCTATCTATTATTAAAATATATTTGTTTTTGTTGTTTAATGTTTGAAACTCAATTCACAATAAGAGAAAATCACAAAAGTAGTTTTTCCAGTCTATTTTCTAAGATACAATTTTTAGCATAAGAAAATTTATTATTTAATAAGCTCAACTACTCAATTTTTTTTTTTCAATTATTAATTTCATCTTAGTCGATATACTTATGCATATTTATTTATTTCTCAATTACATAACGTACTAACCATTAACTCGTGTGTGTGTGTATATATATATATATATATATATATATATAATTCAAATAATATCTATTTAATTTTTTATAATTATTACAATTGGATCGTGTATATAAAAATTTTATATTTAAAGATTAAAATGACAGAGAAAATAATAAAAGGAGATGAAACATTTTAAAATGAGAGATCTCATGAAATAAATTATATAATTAAGATAACCAATTTATATTTACATATTTAGTTTAATAATAGATTAATAGTGTGTCTTATAATTTGGGTATAAACTCAAGTTGAAATGGCTTTCTCCAATCCATATAAACATATAATAGTACATTATTAACAAATCTCATAAATTTAAATTCATTAAAATAAAAAATAATATTTCATGATTGCATAAAAATATTAATACTTATAATTTTTAATTTAATTTTAGATTATTCGTAGTAATGTTAAACTTATTATTTTAACTATTATTGCTTATTTATTTTTTATTTTTTACGAAAAATCCTCTTCTTTTATCTTTTTTGTTGTATTATTAAATTGTTCATCATAAATTAGTTACTAAAGATGTAAATAGATATATATATATATATATATATATATATATATATATATATATATATATATATATATATATATGGAGTATTCTAGAACGGGTGAGGTGGCAATATTTTAGTGGTTTAAAAAAAAAAAACTAGACGCTAAACTAACATTTAAAATTAGAAGAAGACCCATTTACGTGTAGAGGGAGCAAAATTGAGAGAAGGATTCAAAACCACCACCACCATTCACCTCCAAAAATCACCAAGCCAATTACCCACTAATTGAAAGCCCATTTTCCCCTCTATTCATGTTTTAATTCTTTGAGAATTTGTGAAAATGGAAAGAAGAAAAGCGAGAGAGAGATTCAGATAAACCCATATGCTAACCCAACCTTTCACTTCAATTGCTGGTGATGGAAATGACTTGGGAATTTATTGTTTTGGTACTCATAAAAAATTTTCAGTCTTGGGTCCATTTTGGGCAAGTTAAATTCTAACCCCTTTTGGTTTTTCTTTACTGAGTTTATATTACTATATTGTTAGAAAGTGTCCATGCCTAATTAAAAAAAAAAAAAATTATCCTTCAGTATAAATTTTGTCAGTCTAACAGGTTTACACATATCCCTAATAGGCTAGGGGATGGGTGTGACATAAAATCTGGATCTCCTTATTGAGAGTATGAACTCCTTCATCAATCATCTTGCTATGAACTACACAAGTTGTATTAAACATCTTTCAATAAGCTAGAAATATAATCCAAATGTGAAGTCCAACGAGTATCTCTTACACTCTTTAAAATGCCAATTTGATTAAGCCCTTTCCCAAATTCAAGCTTGTTGTTAGCAACTTTTCTACAATGTTAGTAGCTTGAGTCTCTATTAACTCATCATTTCACTTACTAGATGCAGTAACTATATTGATTATGAAAACCAAATTGAAAAAAAATTGATGAACTAGAGCTACTTCTTGAAATGTTGCAACCAAAGCAAGTTGTATGTGATGGGCTAAGCAATGGATGTAATAAGCAGAAGGACAATCCTTGAAAATTAAAGCTCGTAAGCCATTACATTCACCTCTAATATTACTAGTTGCATAATATCTTTGCCCATAAATATTATGAATAGCCAAGATATTTTTGAGCAAGAATAGAAAAAATCTCATTCTTTAGGCTTAGAGTCATTGTGTCTCGAACATGAATGACACCAAGAAAGCATTCATCTATGAATCCATCATTGTCTATAAATCTCAAAACAAGAGTCAATTGCTCTCTTTTGGACTTATTACGAGTTTCATCAACAATAATGTAAAATTTTGCATTATCAATGTCTTGACAAATTTTTCTTCTAATCTTGCTTGAAAAACAAAAAGAATCTCCTTTTGAATTTTCGGTGATGTATAAGAGGCATTCATTAGACTTTACTGTGAATGACACTTGCAGCCTTTTTCATGTATAGAAATAAATAGAAAAGCATTAAAAGAAAGAAACAAACACTAAATGAAAGAGAGGAAAAGGTTTCCTTTTATTTTATAAAGAAATGAACAAATAAAAAAAAAAAAAAAAGTAAAGTGTAAGAATTTATGTACCTTTTCATTGTAAGAAGCTAGTAATTTTATAAGTTTAAGAAAATTCCTATGATTAAGAGAACCCAAATCTTCATCACGTTTTTGAAATGCACATGCTTGAAATATAAGTCATCGGACCACGACAATAGAAACTTGAAGTCTTAATTAATTAAATGCAAATTATTCGGATGTGTGCTTTTCTACCAAGTTTTTAATATGTTGGGACACATTCATCAAATCATTAATGCAATTTATTGCATTTTTATAAAATCAGTTGGGATTCCCACATGTCAGAACAATTTACTCCATTTTTTTTACCTTCTTTCAATTTTTAAAAATCTCCAACAACAAATTTATTTGTGTCAAGTCGTTTTGTTGGCTTGCTAAATAGATAACAAGGTAAATAAAAGGAAGCATCACTAGGCGAAGAATATTCAAGCCATGATGGAAACAATTGAACTAAGAACTACAAAAATGACGAGGATGTATCTTTGATCCTTATGATAGATAGTTTTCAAGTCTATATTGATAAGCCGACTTTGAGATAAACATGACAGATTTCATCTTGTTGATTTATAGGATATTCCCATATAGGAGAACATTTTCCAAGATCACGGTCCATAGAAGTAAGATCAATTTGTTCAAGTTCAATTATTTGGACTTTATGAGAATGTTTAGGAGTTGAAGTCTCAAACTGTGGAATAGATGGTTGTCCCTCATTCTCAAGTTGAATATTTTTTTTTCTCTTAAAAGATGTATCAATTGTTTTTTAATTTTCCTATGACTAATTATTAAGACTTGCAATAAAAGTATTGTTACAACTCAATTTTTCAACTGTGACGGTCCTAGGGAGTGGGTAGGCATAAGGCCACTGACCACCCGTATAATCCATAAACTATACAATCCACATGGTACCATAGTAGCTAATAACACATACACAACCCTAAAATCAGAACCTGTATATAAATACACATATTTATCTCATCACACTACATGCTCATAGTCATGCACGCATACACTTACTCATAATTTTCATACTTTCTTATATCATTCTAATGTCAATAATAAGTTAATACATATATCATCATTCACATAATTGCTATCTAGGCCAAAAGAATATCCCTCTCACACTCATGGAGCTCTAGCATTAGACTTCAAAATACAAATACAAATAAGGAGAAATTACATTGATCAACTTTGTTCTTTAAGGAGGAGGGAGCCTGAAGAACGGACCTGATAAATACTATTCTCCTGAAATAAATTAACAACAACTAGTGAGATTTCTCCATGAGTAAAGAATATACTATCATACCTTGTTAGGCTAGGTAAATCAAGAAATCTTACAATGATAGGCCATGGTACATAATATTTATGGAATCACATAGACAAAATGTAGTTTGGTTTACATAACATAATTATGGTCACATAAATCATAAGTAGAGGTTTTCCTTACAAGCATGCTTCAAACATTTCATGAAAAGGCTTCCTTACAAGCATGCTTTGTATATTATGAGTAGAGGCTTCCTTACAAGTTTACTCAAAATTAAGTAGTGGTCCTCTTACGAACTTGCTACATGAAGTTGATCGAACTTCATGACTATGACCTTTAAACCTTTCTAGCTAGGGCTCAGATAAATTACCCTATCTATGGGTATAATGTGCATAAAGTCTGATACTTCACTCCATATCAGTTGGGAGATTTCTGTTTTATGGTTCTTAAGTATCATAAAGTAATGAGAAAAGTTATACCGAATTAATAGGGTTTCAAATAATAATTCTCATATTCACATAAGCAATTGGAAATTAAAGAATTTATATGGTTCACATGTTATATAATGGATCAATGGCTAATTCACATATTTATTCTCATGGTGTTTTAACAATATATTAGGCTTTAAGCCTTTAGGAAGTATAAGAATAGTAGTATATTTTCTACTCATCTTTGTCAAAAAGAATATTTTAATAACTCTATAGAAGTCAACTATCACATCAAACAATAGGGTTGATCACAACCACTTTCTTCCTCATCATGCCTTATAGGAGGAACTATGCCCATATACACATACAATAAAAAAAAAAAATATATCAATTTATGCTCTCAAATCTCTATACATATACTCTATACATATTATTTCATCTTAATATCCCTTTAAACTAAGACCTATATGAGGAAAATGGAGAAAAAGGGAAAGAAATCTAAAACCCTAACTTATTTCTTCGATAAATGCTTCAATAATGGAAGAAAAGATGAACTCTTATAACCCTAAATCCTTTAAATGATGCAATAAATAAAGTCTATTGCACTTGGAGTGGATGGGCTTGGTGATTCTCTTGAAGATTTAGTTTTGAGTGCATTTAATGGCGTTAAATGAATCAATATCCTTTACATAGCTAACTTCCTAATTTTGCCTTAGATATGAGTCACGGTAGTTACTCTTGAGTAACTGGCGTGACTTGTCACTGTTCATACTACTGTTTATGGGTCTGTCACAAGAGTTACTCATTGGTAACGGGTATTACTCGACTACTCGATAACTACTGCCTCTCTTGTGAGCTTTAAGTAATAGGAGTTACTTGTGGGTAACGGGAGTGACCCCACTGATTCCAACAAACTTAGAAGAATGCAAGCCAAAAATCTAAAGTACAACACATAAATTACACATACACATAATAATTCAACTTATACTCATACACATTATCAAAAGGATGCATATATGAACTTGGGGTATTACAAGTATAGACTTTAGAATTTATATCATGCATACAATATTAATATATTTATTATCTCATAGTCATTTATTTTAATTTTTTCAATAAATGCAATATTATAATATTATAATATTACAATAATATTTAATATTTTTTTAAGAAAAGTGTCATCAGATATGTATGGTTAAATTAGCATAACACTTAGGCATATAATTGTGAACCCTCAATTTTGCACTCTAATGACACGACTACAACTTGACACCTGCTAAGTTTAGTGCGCTACGCAAAGCGAGTACGGTAGTCCTGTTAGTCGGTTAGCGGGTAGGGATCAAAGGGGCAGCACCCCCAAAAGGTAAATAATTTAATTTCCCAAAATTAACTGGTTTTCTCCCAAATCTGACTATCAAACTATTCGATAATTAATTTTAAATCCACCGATACTGACTAGTAATTTTTTAAAATCTAGAAAGCTCGAAAAACTGACCCGAAAGTCCTGAAAACTAACCCATAAGTCTCAAAAACTGACCCGAAAACTTGAAAACCCTGAAAACCAGCTTGCTAACATGGACAAATGTACCGTCTTGGCGGATCCGCCCGTACTCTACGCGGAGCCTCCGGCGGATCTGCCGGATAGCTAGCGGCTGCTGCCGAGAAGATCAGTGGATCTGCTAGATAGTTGGCGGCTGCTGCCAGGAAGGTCGACGGATCCACTAGATAGCTGGCGGCAGTCGTCGAGCTCCCGGATGGTCCTTCCTGATGCGCTGATGCGAGTCAGGTCTGCTCAGCGATAGCCGCCGGCAAGGCCAAAGGACCTGTGTAGACCCCCAATTGTCGGTCCCCCTGTGCATAGATATTTCATTTTTTTACCCTTTCTAGCCCGATTTTCAGCCCCATTCAGCCCTACCCTTCTAGTATTTTCACATTTTCTCTTCCTAAAATACCCCCACTTTACTTTGCCTATAAATAGGCCCTCCCACTCTTCATTTCTCTTCACTCCTCAAGCTTGTGTAAATTAGTTATCCACTTACTTCTCTCTCTCTCTCTAATTAGTCTCTCATACTCTCTTTGAGTAGCCCCTAAATTAATAAATTTTTCTTTGATTTTAATTAATTTTAGGTTAATTAATTAATTAATCATTTTTAGTTAAGTAATCACTTTGAATTAATTAATTAATCCACTTAGTTAATTAGGTAATTAAATACTCTCCTTGAGTAATTAATCAATTCATTTAATCCTCCTTGGATTAATCTCACTTAATACACTCTCCTTAAGTAGGATTCCCTAATTCCAAGAATGATAAAATAGAACTTCGGTCCGAAAAAACACTTCGCTCCACTCAAAATCTCCTAAGAGAAGGTATAGAATCTTCTCTCACCAACCCTCAAAATCACCCCCCAAAACAAATCAAATGAATCAGATCAATCTCTAAACCCCTCCACCTCACAGTGGAATGAACTACATGTGTTTTGATCCTCATCCAATAGGATACGTAGGCAAACTTAGAATTTAACTCTAAGCCTCAAATCCAAATCCTCAATCAATCCCTTTCCCTCTATTTTGTAAATATTTGTATTTAATTCAATTGTAATTAAGATAATTATTTTGGAGTAAAGGAGAGACCTTGTAATTTCCCTAGTACCCACAAGGGCTAGAGGAAATACTCTCCTTTACTTGTGTCTTTACTTGTGGATGTTTAATTACTTGCTCTTTATTTTTCATGCATCCATAATTACGCCATAATCATAAATCGCCATTAATATATGTTATCCATTAAATCAATTTTTAAGTCAAATTAAACTTAGGAGCCGAATTTAGAACTAAAAACCTAATCCCCGAGCTCAACCTGGTTCGAAGACTATTGATTTTATCCTTGGGCAAATCAATCAGAAATTACTAAATTAGAGTCAATTTTGAATTTTCCTTAATTTTTCCATTTAAATAAATTAGGGTGGCGATTCCCGAATCCTTTTTCGAAAATCTGATCAATTTGCCAAATAAAGCGATAGCCACTTTTAATCATGAGATCAGACTCAAAAGAGCATTCCGATCCCTAGCGGACCGGACTCAGTGCTCGGGCCAGGCCTCATAATAATCATTTCAATCAAGGATTGATTCTATACATAAGCATTTGTCAATATTTTGTTATTATATTCATGAACTAGAATCGAGTCCACCGATTTTCTGATCACCCGGCCAGTTCATATGAGTTTTAAATGATTCTTTCTTGGTTTGAAAGGGTTTAGTATACAAATTGGATCCATTAGTAATCTAATTCCCAGTTATTGTCTAGATCTTTAAGAGGAAAAATAGAAGTGAAAAATTGAATGAGAATTTTCACTATATCTTTTGTTTTCAATGAGGAGTTTATATATAGTCATGAGAGAAAGGATAATTTCTTTGAAACAACTTTCTACCTAATAGTAAGTAAGAGACAAACTATTATAAGATAATACAACTGTATTTACAAGAGATTATTATCATCCATTTACATTTACAAGTGATCCTTATCCTTTTACACGTCCCTGCAAGATGGAGGAGCCATTGGCTACAATAATCATGGACCTGAGTTCCTGAAGTCGGTGTTTGGACTAAGGTTTTGTTATTGTATTAACAATTTGGTCTTTGCTAGATATATGTTGAACATACAGCTATTCATTTTGCACCTTTTCTCTCACAAAGTGATAGTCAAGTGATAAATGTTTCATGCGAGTGTGAAAAATGGGATTTGCACAGAAGTAGGTTGTCCCAATATTATCACAATAAATTATTGGAGGTTTAGGCAACTTAATGCCAAGCTCAACAAGTAAATATTCAACCTAAATTACCTCACATGTAGCAGATGCAATAGCTCGTTATTTTTCCTCTGTAGATGATCGAGCTACACTTTTTTGCTTCTTTGAACTCCACGAAATTGAAGTGCCACCAAGATATACAATGTAAGAGGATGTAGATAAATAAGAATTGTGATAACCGACCTAATCTGAATCCAAGAAAGTAGTTAGAGAGAAGTTGGGAGATGGACGAATGAAGAGTCCACGAAAAACCATAGCTTTAAAATAGCAAAGCAATCGCTTTATTGCAATCCAATGCTTCTCTGTTGGACGATGCATGAATTGTGATAATTTATTGACAGAGAAGGCAATATCTGGACGAGTATATGATAGATATTATAAAGAGCCAACAACACTACGATGCTAGGATACGGTGAGCCATCATCCAAAACTAAGGAATGATATGTAGCAATAGGTGTAGAGGCTTCCTTAGCATCTCTCATTTTTGTGCAGGTCAAAAGATCATTGATATACTTCTGTTGATTATAAAATAAGCCATCATTCACTGTAATAACTTCAACCCCCAAGAAGTAATGTTGGGCTCCCACTTAGCAACTGTGACGGTCCTAGGGCATAGGTAAGTCTAAGGCCACCAAAAACCTGTAGAACTCACCTAACACATATAATCCATATGGCATTATAGCTATTATCACATATGCTCATTCTAAGATCAGTACCTAAACTCATGCATTTAATCCAATCATCTCATCCACATCACATACTTAATCACATGCACAATTAATAGCGCATAAGTCACCTACCATTCTCATAAGATCCTTAATAATCAATACATATAATATCATTCATAAAGCCATTTAGGCCAAAAGAATATCCCTCTTCTCACTCATGGAGCACTAAAATAGACTTTAATACAAATGTCATATAAAGAGAATTACATTAATCAAATTGGTTCTTTAAGGAGAAGGAATACCTGAAGAACCGAAATGATAAACTTCTATTCTTCTAAAAAAAAATAGATAATCACTAATGAGATAATGCAGTGAGTAAATAATATACTACCATACTTGTGAGGCTAGGTGATTCAAGGATAGCTTGGCACATTACTCATCACATAGGTTTACAATTTAGCAATTCTCATTAAGTGGTCTCAAATGATTCACATCACAAATGAAATAAGAATAGATTTATGACTCACAAAATTTGGTATTCAAATAATATATCTATGTATATCTCATAAGGCTCAATGGTTTACAACATAGGCATTTATAATCATTTAGTAGAAATCAACAATTTAAGAGCAGTGGGCTCCCTCATGAAAAAAGAGTAGAGGCTAGTTGTTTCGCATACTCTCCACGTAAAAATATAGGGTAGAGACTAGTTGTTATGCATACCCTCCTCATAATGGAGCAAAGGCTTTCTTGTTACACATTACTCCCCACATGAATAACATGAGATTGATCGAATCTCATGACTAAGACAATATACCCTTCCTATCTAGGGGTTTGATACTATACCGTATCTATTGGGTTACAATGTGCACAAAGTCTAATGCATAACCCTCATCAATTAGGGATTTCTGCTTATAGACTCATGGTATCTCATACACATGAAAATGTGATTATAAAGGAGGAGTATATATACATATATATATATATATATATATATATATATATATATATATATATATATGTATACATATACATATATGTATACATATACATATATGTATACATATACATATATATATATGTACATATATATATGTGTATATATATATATATATTCGCATAACTTATGGTTCGCATGTTCTCATTCACATAGGTTCTCATACTCATGGTAATTTAGCATTTAACAAATGGGGAATATAGTGATTAGCAATAATATAGTTTTAGGGTTCACATAGAATGAAATAGCTCAATAGTTTACACATATACTCATACTCATGGTAGTTTATCAAGTAAATAGGCTTTATGCCTTAGGAATTCAAATATAAGAATAGTAGTAAATTTTTTACTCACTTTTATAAAAAATAATGCTCTATAAATTCTATGAAAGTATTTTATCACATCAAACAATAGGGCATATCACAGCGATCACCTTCCTCATTATGCCTTCTAGGTGGAGCTATATACATATAAACACATACAATAGCCAATATATCAATTTATGCTCTTAAATTACTATATACATGTTTTACTCATGCTAATCCTTCATAATCTCACCTTAGACTAAGACTCATATGAATAAAATAAAGAAAATGAGATAAACCCTAACTTACCTCTTTTTAAATGTTTCAAGAATTAATGAAGAAATCAACTTTAAATCTTGTATATCATTTGTTATCTTGAATTAGAAAGATGAATCTTGGTCTTGGAAAAGCATTAATGGAGTTTGGTAGGGTTTGGAGACTGTTGGAACTAGAGTAAGTGAAGAAAGATGAGATTTTTCTCGTGTTAGATAGATTTGTCCTCTTTTATAGATCCCAACGATGAATGAGCGTTCATCCCCCATGAATGAGTGTTCATGTTCAAAATCCACAATTTTATTGTTCACACATAATACTTTCTAACGAACGTTCACCCACATGAACGAGCATTCACAAGCTAGTAACGAGCATTCATCCGCGGTAAGGAGCGTCCTTTTTGCTTCTCTAACTTCTCCAATCAATTTAAATTTAAGGCAATGCTCATTCACTATGAGTAACGAGCGTCCACCTACTGATGACAACAATTTCAAATAAACATAACTTTTAAGCCCTAAACTTAATACATTATTCTCATACTCATAAAGATTCAATTCATAACTCTTCCATACATATAATATTCAACTTGTAACGCATTCATATGATTAATAAGAAGTCTATACATGAACTTGGGGTATTACATTAAATCTACATACCAAGAAATAAACTTGAACACCATTAGCATAATAAATAAACAATGATGTATCTGCTTTAGAATTGAGAAAACAACCAAAAGAAAGAAGAAAATTTTGTAACTCTTGATACCATGCTCGCAGGGCCTATTTCAAGCCATATAGAGATTTGCAAAGCCATCAAACATGATTCGGATGAGTAGAATCAACAAATCCAAGGTTGTATCATGTATACTTCTTCCATGAGTGTTCCATAGAGGAACACATTATTGACATATAATTGATTTAAAGACCAACCATTTGAGACTGCAATGGAGAGAATTAGATGAACAGTTGTAGGTTTGACAACTAGACTGAATGTCTCAAAGTAGTCAATACTTGGAAGCTGATGAAATCCCTTGGCGATAAGGCAGGCTTTGTATCTGGCTATTGAACCATCAGGGTGTTTAATACGAAACACCCATTTATACCTAACAGGTTATTTATCCAACGGTAAAGGAACAAGATCCCAAGTGCCATTTTTTAAAAGAGCATTGATGTCACAACCCAACTCATCAACTGTGATGATCCTATGGTATGGGTAAACATAAGGTCACTAATTAGTATCTATAGAACCCATGACTTGCTAATACAAATCTTGCACGATAACCATAACGTGCATAACATGAACATTTCTAATCCAACCTTATTCTCATGATATTAATATTAAGCAGGGCAAAATCAAAGGAATCGGAGACTTGAGGTGAAATTTTGGAGAAGGTCTAAATATATATATATATATTCATACTTTCTTACTTTCTGAGTTACAAAATTACTTATTGAAATTTTATATTTAAGATGTTATACTTTCAATAGATAATACTTAATATATTCATATTTTTTATGAGACATGATTTTTACTAAAATAATTCAACCAAAATAAAAATTATAATAATAAAATAACAAAAAAAAATTCTACTTCTCTGCATCATATTAATATAAATCCAATTTAAAAATCTTCAATGATTAGAATATATATATATATATATATATATATATATATATATATATATATATATATATATATATATATATATATATATATA
>CATKHJ010907336.1:0-16393 GCA_949750685.1 Vernicia montana
TAAACAAGTGCTAAAATACTCTATTCTCATTCGAGTAATTAAAACTATAAACAATAAAATTTAAGAACTTCCATTTCAAATTTCCTCCGTTCAAAACACTTTCCACAGGAAAAGGAATCATGGAAAGAACTACATACATGAATCTGAATTCAATTTGTTGTAAAATTAGAGTACTTCTGTAGATCTAGTTCATAGAGACACACAAGGAACAAAGAAATACTAGCAACAAACTCACTGTAACATGACGCATAACGTCAAAGAGTACAAGATGAAGGTAATCACATCCAATTGGAATAGCCCAAGATAAGATATGCTGTCTAGCTACTGATAAAAAGAAAGGGCTCATTCTTTCTTTGTGCTATTGGGCTAAGATGCAGCTCCTTGTGCTGGCGAATTGAGCTCCTCCCAGGCCTCAATCCAGGTAACCATGGCATCACCAAGTTTGTGGAAGTAAGGATCAATAGGGCCAAGCTTTTCCTTAACCAGTTTGGAAATCTCAGTGTAACATTTCTGCACATTTGTGCACTCTTTTGGGAGGACAACAGATTGGAAGAAAGGGATGATGTCTTCCTGCCAGAATATGCCTTTATATTCCTTCTTCAAATTGACAAATGGGTTGCTTGCCTTGCTGTGCCAAATATAAGGCAGCCCTGTTTTAACCCCAAGACCCAGATGGTCACAGATCACCTGAAAATCCATATCTAATAAAAATCAAAATGGCTGCCTACATTTTGGGAGGGTTTGGGCTAGCAAAAAAGCCATCAGTAACATGGGAAACACATTTAGCATATACTATATTGGGTCTGCATTTCACAAATAAGAGATCTCTGATTTGTATTGGCATGATCTTTATCAATGGGAATTACTATATCCTACAGACAAGAATGATTTCTACTTCAAATTCCAATTCAAACACAAATAATGCATTGAGAGATTACCTTGGCACACCAGCCAGCCCACATATCGTCATATCTACCAATGGGTTGACCATCACCCATGAGTCCAAAGTACATGGCAGGGCCTATCAGTTCCCTGTTAAAAGCTAGGTTCATTCCACACATTGGGAACAGGGTGCCTTTTGGAATTGTCAAAACAGCATCCACATACCTGTGTGAGCTAAAATTAATACACAAATAGGAAACTTTTCTAATTACATTCCAACATTTAGATATTTTGAACAGGAATGCCAATAGTTTAATTAACTAATAAATCAACTCATAGAAACATAATTGCCAAGAAAATATCAAATAACAATCAAAATTATCCCAAAGAAACAGAGTAAAAAGTAAAATGAACCTGGTGTTACGCTCAAGAGGCTTAACGAGCTGAGTAGGGGCATCATAGTCAGGGATGTTAAGCCAAAGGCCATGAGAGATGGCAGTGGGTGCTCCTCCTCTGAAGCTAAATGGGTACCCTCTTACAAAATCAGCTCCTTCTCTGTATGGATCATACAGAGTATTGAAGAAGAAGGGAGTTGATGGTGTTAACAAATTCTGTATGTGCTGTGCCAAAGCATTTATTTCTTTCCCACTTGGATCCTTAGCCACCTAAGAAGAATTTTCCAATAATCAGGAACATTTGGGTCCCGCATCCTCAACCTCCGACAAGTCGAAAATTAAAAAATTTTCCTAACATTAACTGTTTGACTTTTGAAAAAAAAAAAAAAATTCAAGAATCTGAGAAAGAGAGAAAGGACTTACAAAGCAATCATCATCAATGGTGAAAATATATTTCTTCTTAGAAACCAAAAATCCGAAGCAACGACAAGCAGAATCCTTATAAGAAATACAATTGGCTTTGGGTCCAAGTACTCGATTCACATCGTTTCTATTGTAGAGCTCGTAATCGAAGCCATCAGGAACCCGAATAGTCTTAGTCGGATCTCCGTCTTGAACAATAATCAGATGATAAGGCTGAAAGAATGGTCTCCACATCTCCAAGAAATCCAAGTTTCTGATAGTTGGGATGACAATATCAAGCTGGTCTTTCAATGGAGGGGAAACGTGAGTAGCAGGCTGGGCCATCGTTACAGTGAGAGTGAGAGAGAATTTTGAAAGGGGGATTTTAAAGGAGGAGAAAAATATATGGAGCGTGATGAGGTTTTGGGAATGGGCAGCGAGGAAAGAGTGAGTGAATAAAAAGTAAGAATTTTTTTCACATGAAGTGTGGGTTCGGATTCTCAGTGAATATCATTATTATAATGAATTTTACTGTTGTTTTCTATAACTGATAATTGGGATTTCTGATGGTATGTTACAACTTACAACTGTAAATTCATGTTTAAATGGTGTTGGTGTCTAGATTCTACAAATTGACAGTCAATCAATTGAAATGAAATTCAAACCAAACATAAAATAAACCTAGGAATACCAATTAGCTTTGGGTGATTTACTGATATTAAAGTTGTTTTAGGACTAAAAGGTCTTTTAAAAAAAAAAAAAGCAAATTACTATGCAGTCCTGAAGTTTGACCAAATTAACGATTTAGTCCTTCTAATTTGCCAAATTAATAAATTCGTCCCTGAAGGTTTTGTCCGTCCAACTAATTGATCATTCCGTATAAATTTGTCAGTTTTTCCGTTCAAATCAATAAAAAATTAATATTTTTATACTTCTAATATAATTGATTGTCTAATATACTCTTGGATCATATTATAAAAAAATAACTAAACTCTACAATTATTTAACTCTCTAATTTCCCTCAATCTACATTGATTTTCCTTTTTTTTTTTCATCATTTGAAAATTTTCCTCATTTACTCTTAAATTTTTCATCTAACCCAATATCCAAATTAATTAACAACACCTAGTTAATTAATTAATCATTGAACTTCATCAAATATTAATTAATTAAAAAAATTAATTAAATATGAAAAAAAAACATACTGGAATTTTCTTAAATTTTATTTTAAAAATTAATTAAATATGGAAAAAATCTATTGGGATTTTCTTAAATTTTAATTAAAAAAATTAATTAAATATAAAAAAAGAAAATTTACTGGGATTTTATTAAATTTTAATTAAAAAATTAATTAAATATATAAAAAAAAACCTACTGAGATTTTCTTAAATTTTAATAAAAAAATTAATTAAATATGATAAAAAAAAAGAAAATCTAATGGGATTTTCTTAAATTTTAATTAAAAAATTAATTAAATATGAAAAAAAAATCTACTGGTATTTTCTTAAATTTTAATTAAAAAATTAATTAAATATAAAAAAAGAAAATTTACTGAGATTTTCTTAAATTTTAATTAAAAAATTAATTAAATATAAAGAAAAAAGAAAACGTATTGATTAAAAATATAAAAATATTAATTTTTTTATTGATTTTAACGGAAAAAACTGAAAATTTTAGATGGAATGACCAATTAGTTGGACGGACCAAAATTTTAGGGACGAATTCATTAGTTTGACAAACTAGAAGGATGAAATCGTTAATTTAGTCAAATTTCAGGGACTGCATAGTAATTTGCCCTTACTAAATTACTATATTATTATTAAAATATTATTTTATAATATTTTAAATCAAATTATTCTTTTTTAGAAGTAAAATTTTTATCTAAAGTAGAAGAAATAAAATTATAGTATAATAATAATAATAGTTTGTTATAATATTTTTATCAAATTATAATTTTTTTTAGTTGTAAAAATTTTATATAAAGTAGAAGAAATGATAATAATAATAATAATAATAATAATAATTTGTTATAATATTTTTTAACTACAAAAATTTTATGTAGAGTAAAGAGAATGAAATTATAAATTTATGTATAAAGAAATAAAATTGTATATTTATTAATAAAATAATAAAATAGAGAGTGAAATAGAGAATTTTGTTGGAATATACACATTTTTCAAGATAAATTAAAATAAAGAGTTAATTATTTATAATATAATAGGGAGCAAAATAGAGAGTATTGTTGAACATGCTCTTACTTACTCCCTCCATTTCAATTTATCTAACTTTTTTTGAGAAATTTTTTTTTCAAAATATCTGTCATTTTATGAAATCAATAAACCTTTAATTTTTTTTTAATTATATCTTTATTAATTGTAGAACAGTAATCCATACATTTTTAACGTAATTCTAAGTAATTTTAAAGAGTTCAAAATAATTTTTCACATTCTTTTCTTTTTCAATATTTTGATTACAATTATCAATTAATATATGGATTACTCCATGAATTTAGATTCAAAATCTCATAAATTTAGATTTATGAAGAAATTTTTTTTTTCATATACCAAAAAAATAATTAATGCCTTTAATTTGAGTATTTCTATAAAAAGGTTAATTTAGTCAATTTTTTTCCTAGAATTTAATCTAATTAATAATTTCTTAATTTTTATGAAAAAGTAAAAAATGTCAAATAAATTGAAATGAAAGAAGTAATTTTTTAATTTTTGTGAAAAAAAAAAACATAAGATAAATTGAAATTGAGGAAGTACTATTATTATCTCTATAATTTTTAATTTAAAAATCTTATTTAATGGCTTTGCCTAAATCCTTCAAAAAATTTTAATCACCCCCTGGGTAGATGGTGACAACTACTACAACTCATTTGCTTTGATTGTTGTGCTCTCACTGGGAATCGTGTATGTTAGTACATGCTTTGATTTTGAGATTTTGTTTTCCCCCTTTTCCTTTTCTATCTTTATCATTCATTGCTTTACTTCTCAAACAAAAATCAAACAATTAAAGCTTCTTCGTCTTTAATTTCTCAATTATTCTTTCTTATTTTATTTTATTGTTCTAAATATTAGAAATCAATTGAATTTTAGAAATTATGTTAGGGTTCGTTTAATTTGGAGGTGTGTTTCATTATTTAGATTTGTTGTCTTTATTTTGTTGTTTTAAGTGGTTTTGTTTTCTTTTTTTTAATTAATTTTTTTAAATTTATTTCTTAATCACTATTAAAAATTCCAATCAAATTTTGTAAAGGTCATTACGTATTTTTAACGCATGCGTTATTCAATCTCTTTAATATTTGTTAAAAAAAAAATTAATATGTGTAAAAAATAAAAATTAAAAAATTCAATATGAATAAATAAATATTTAAGAACTCAATAAATAAATTAAGAAAAGTTGAAGATAGGTTTTGCCAACAAATTATATTGAAGTTGCATCAATAGGATGTGTCAATTTACCCTGAATAAGTTTGAGCCATTTCAAATTTCTATAAATTTGAATGGGCTGAAATTGAATTTGTAGCCAGTTAAAATTCGTCTTCTAGTGATTATTTTTGATGATATGGTATTCGAAAATATAATATAGTTTTATATTATTTAACTAAAAAGAATAAAAAAAAATTAAAAATTAAAAATCTTGAACATTGGTCATGCTCATTGGACATGGGAAGTGACATTTATCCATTCCCTTCACTGGATTTGTTCTCATTAGGACGTAGCAATTATTAAGTAGGACAAAACATGCATATACTTGTGAAGTATGAGAACACATCCTTAGCTAAGTGAATAAAACATGTATTATTATTTTACCTAATAAATAGGAGGAAACTATAATTTTTAATTAAGGAGGGCAAAATTCTCGTGTAATGTAAATATACATATATATGTATATATAAATATTAAGGCTAATTATATTATATATATATATATATTTAAATATTATAAATCAAATTTTGAAAAAAAAAAATCCTTTAATTTTTCCATATAAATAATAAATTCTTACAATTTATATAAAAATCTTATTAAGTGAAGAAAATTTATCAAGTTTGTAAAAAATAATAATTTTCATGTGAATTATAATTTCAA
Source organism: Vernicia montana (assembly GCA_949750685.1). Lineage (NCBI taxonomy): Eukaryota > Viridiplantae > Streptophyta > Magnoliopsida > Malpighiales > Euphorbiaceae > Vernicia > Vernicia montana. The sequence continues at coordinate 5,774 of CATKHJ010907336.1, forward strand.
AATTTTCAATCTTAAATCTAAAATTTTATTTCGAATTTTATTTAATCATAGATAATCACATACAAACCATGTATTAAAATAAAGTAAATCTATGATTAATTTCAAAAAATATTAAGAAAAATTATAAAAAAAAAATTACGCTAAGATATTCTTACTAAAATTCTTAAGTTTTTCAAGGTTTTAATATTAATATTTTAAAATGTATAGTTTAAATTATAATTATCTCATATCTTCAAATTTATTTTATAACTAACCCTAAAAATTTATTATGAAGTTTCAATTAATATAATAATTAGAGAATTCAATATGTAAAAGGTGGTCCAGTGGTTTAGTTTAAATTATAATTAAAATAAAAAAAAAAGTTTATTTTCCTTTTTAAATTAAATTTATTGTGTTTCTAAATATACCTTTTAATATACTTGCAATTAATTATGTTATTTTATAATAATGAATGCTATTAGTAGTTATAATAAGGATAAATTAATATAAAAAAAACACAAATTTTAAATTTTTGTACTAAAATAAATGTGAAGTATTTTTTTTAAATGAAAAAAAAACGGTTATTAAGTGTGTTAGTCATTATCTTGTTCGGAAGAAAAAAATCTTTTTCTATAAAATCACAATAATTATCTATCCTGAATCCCTATATGTAGAGCTCAGTATAAGCAGCAAATGAATATTTAAACATCATATATAATGAATTGCGTGGAAGAAGATCCAACTTGTAATCAAAACATTTGAGAGATGTAACTTAATCATTTAGACTATCACCTCCAATAGTAATATCCACTATTATTTTGTGTCACTCACTATTATTATTATTATTATTATTATTAAAGTTAGTGATAACTTGAACAATATTTCATTTAATAGTGACTAAGTATGGACAATAATAATGAAACTTCTAATTAGCTTATTGGAAACAAGGTAAATTAATTACTTAAAGATTAAGACTATGTTTGGTTCGCAGAATAGAATAATTATTTCAATTTTATAATTTAGTTATAGTATAGAATTATTATTATTATATTCTACATAAATAACCATAGTACTTTTATAAATTAATTTCATTATTAATATTAAAATTAAATATAATCTTATCAAATTTTATTTAAGAACTAATTTAAATGCATAATAAATAAAATTTTTATTTGACTTAAAATTAAAAAAAATACATTTTTTTAATTAATTTCTTATTTTATTTACTCAATTTTTTTTTTTTGCAAAAAATTGATGAAAGAATTAAAATTTTCAAATAAACAGTAATATATATATATATATATATATATATATATATATGGAAAGCAAGATAATAAGAGTAAAAATTAAAATACTCTATGTTATAATTTAAAAAATATCAATTTTTTATAGAATATGTATTTCATAAAAATTATGAAATTATTATTCTATAAAATTAGTATTTTTTATTTAAAATTTGAATCAAAATAAGGAATAATTAATTTTTATATAATAATTATTTTATTCCTAGTCAATTTCATAAATCAAATATAGTCTAAATTCAAAATTTGAGAATTCAATTTTTTTTTTATTATAATTTAAAGTTAATAACATATTTTAATGTTATAATTTTTAAATATGTTTAAAAAAAATAATGTAGTTTAAATTACGGACCCACGATTAATAATAATAATATTTGAAGAATGGACATTGGAGAGTGGGTTGTGATAGCTTCTGCTCTTGATTAGATAATTATATTTACAGGTTGTAAATTAATTATATTAAACAATGAACAGTGAACACCCCTCAAGTCGGTGTTAATTATCATTTTCTGCTAATATTTGAGTAATTATTTTGATTTAATTGGCAACATTTGCTCTAATTGTAAAATTCATATATTTTCTTTTTTTTTAATCCAAAATAAAAAAGAAATTGATTTCTAAATTTCTATACATCTTATTTATAATAATTATTTTTGTTAGAATTAACATTAGTTATATTAATTGAATTCAATTCAAATAACATTTTATAGTAAAATTTATGCATTTAGGTGGAATAAAATTTAAAAGATAAAATTTTATTGATTTGAATAATTAAAAAAAACAAAAAATAATATATTTAACCTTAAGATAAATTTTATATAATTATTTTCATGTTTCTCATAAATTTTCTTTATCAAGTAAAAAATCTATCACTTTTTCAATAAATAAAAATTGAAAACAAAATTAAAATTAAAATTAATACTAACATCAATAGATATATTAATAAATTTTTTTTAATTTAATTTTGATTCCATCATTTGATTTTTGTTTTTTTTTCAATCATAATTGTACCGATAATTATGATAATTTTTTTTCTTCATATGAACAAAAATAATATGATTATATGAGATTGTGGAAGTAATTATTGTGAATGTGATTTCACCCTGAAAAACTTATAGATTTGTGATTTTTATTTTTACTATTAAAATTTTCAAAAGTTTTTTTTTTATTATTTTTTTAATTGAATAAAAAATTTTAAATTTAAAAAAATATATATTTTTTGGAAAAAAAATAATAGTGAATAGGGTTGGTGGTGGTCAAATGGCAAAGGCACTTAGGCACAATCCCGAGGCGGTTTCCTATTAATAATGATGAAGAGTATGATTATGTTTGTTTTTTATTTTGCGCTGAAAAATCATGAAACTCACGCGTTCAATTAATTTATTTTAAATTTTAAAAGGAATCTCTTTTTTTATGAAAAGACCAATCAGCAATAATAATAATGTGGATGTAGACCCCACCACCGCCGCGCTTACTTGTAAAATATCTCCAATGTTCCGTTTGTTTTGGGGAAATATTTTCCTCCTATTTTCTTTTGTTTGATACGCATAAAATTTAATTTACAAAAAATATTTTTCCAATGACAAGGAAAATTAATTGGGTGTTTGATTGAATTGTTGGGATCTAATTTATAGTGTTTTATTTTTTAACAGCTAATTCAATTTTTATGGTAAACTAAAACAATCAAATGTAAATATATATTACACATTCAAACATCTGTTAATTTTAAGAATTCATTTAATTTAATTATTGTTGATAACTAGCAGTTGATGATTACTGTGAATAATTGATGTCTAATAACTGAAAAATATATGATTGTTAAAATTTTACTAGTCATTAATTAACAACTACTAGTCACCGACTATAAACTATTAGCAATAGTTACTAATTATCAACTGTTACGAACAATTAAACTAAATATGCCTTAAGTTATTTTTCAAGATTTTTCTTTTTTCTATTTAAATTCTATTAATATAATTGAATTTAATTAATGATAAAATTCATATGTTTATAATAAAATTTTAAAGTGATAACATATTTTTGAGTTTTATTGTTTGGAAGATTTGAAAAACAAAAAAAAATGTAATAATTTTTTTATTTTACCCTTGTATAAAAAGAGTAATATTCAATTTAAATGAAGGTATTTTAAGTTTTTAATAGTGGAATTCATATTCGTTTAGATGACAAGAATTCGGATCTAAGATTTAGATTTAAGTCAAATATTCAAATATCTAATGAAATCTAACGGTTCAAAAATTTAATATTTTAAATATTTTTTATCTAATTATTTCAAATCTACTATCTCCATCTTTAATCTAAAATCTCTATTTTTTTAAAATATTAAATTTCTTACCCTTTATAAATAAAGAAATTTATAAATTTTAAATCATATATTTGAAATATGAGATTTAAAATTTAAATTTTAAATTCAAATTTATACATTTAAATGCATCCTAAATGATTTGAATGCTTAAAAAAAAATTATTTTGACATTATTTATTTTTTCAAAATAATTTTTTTAACTAAAAAAAATTAAATTTTATTATTTATATATTTTCAAATATGAGAATTAGTAAAATTAAATTCAGTTAAATTGAATTTTTTACAAAATTTTAGTTATCAAACCGAGACTCAGAAAGAATCCAGAATATTGATATTAATTATTAATAATAATAAAGACAAAAATGGTTACAACGGTCAAAAGTCAAATAACAAAATAGCGTATTAAATACAAAACCATTGGTAGTCTCGTGACTGTCATTACACCTAAAAACTAAAATTCGGCGCCCTGAGGAAAGTCTCGTGGTCAATATCAATTCACTATAATAATAATTTAATATCAAACCACAAGCCAATCGCAATTTTAGGATATTGGATCAGCAATTTTGTTTTTAACTCTTGAATTATTTATTTTTACCCTTTTCAAATGTAACAGGATACTCAATTAGTCAATTGTGTATAATTGAATATAAAGTAATTTTAATTAAAATTAAAAAAAAAAAATAGTAGTTTAGAAATCAATCAAGGTAAAATTGTACACCAAATTTATCATTGGATTGATTTCTAGTTTAATCCACCTTCATCGATTTCAATTTTCAAATTAACTAAATCCATTTTAAATACATTTCATTTATTCAATTTGAATTTTTATTGATGATTTTTAACATCTATTTGAAAACTCAAAATTTTATAAGAATTTAATTCAATTGAATTGAATTTTATTAATTTTCATATTTGAAAAGATAAAATTAATAGAATTCAATTCTTTTGAATTTAAAAAAAAAATGAATAATTTTGAAATTAATGAAATAATGTCAAAATAAAAGAATTTTATAAGAATTCAATTTATTTTATTTAATAAATTAAAGTCTACCATTCAAAATTCAAAATGTTCTCATTTAAATTAAACATGACTCTTTTTTTTGAATCATAAACATGACTCTTTTTATATAAGAGTAAAATAAAAAAATAATTATATATATAATAAAAAATTATATAATTTTACTTTTCAATTATTGAAAATAATAAAATTCAAGTGAATTATATCATTTTAAAATTTATTTTAAATATGTGAATTTCATTAATTGAATTGAATTATATTAATAGAATTCAATTTAACTGAATTCTTATATATTTATCATAACAATCGGTGCCCTAATATAATTAATTGAATGTATAAAAGGATATAAAATAAAAGTTATTAGTGTCTTTTCATATATAAAAAATTAAATTTAGTGTAATCAATTATATCTATTGGTGATAAATGAGTCAAGTCACTTCAAGGTTTTTTTTTTTTTTTTTTTTTAATATTATTTTTTTTATGTGAGTTGCAAAGTTAGGTCGGGTAGATTTTTTATTAACTCTTTAAAAATAACTACAAATTATTTATAAAATTTATATTTTTATTAATTAATTTTGAATCAAATAAATCATATTTCGAGTCGAATAAAATGTATTATACTTAAATTGAATGAATAGATTATATAGGTTAAATATTCAATCATTTCAAAAATGTAATAAATTGTATTGATGTGAGAAGATTTAAGTTTGGTTAAAATTGGGACATCTATATACCTTATCAACCATAACTTAATAACACATCAAAATTGGAAACAAGCTACAAAAGATGAGGTAGGTCCTTGCTTCTCAATACCCACCTTTCCTCACTCAACTTGATAAATTTTCAAATTGAAATCTCAATTCTTTACTATATTAGACAATCTATTTAGGCATAGAAATTGACTGATCGTATATTAAAAATTAAAATGGGTAAAAAAACAAAAGAAAAAAAAAAAAAGCATATGAGGGCAAACCAAAGAAAGTGGTCCTAAAACTCTCTACTAGTTATGAAGAATTGCACCTTTATTCCTCCATACCATATCCCGTTGTCATCCACCACCAAATTTTTTTTTCTTTCTAATCATAACTAGGGGACCCTACCTTTATACAATAGGGACACAATCATTCTATATAATTCCCATTTTTCTCTATTCCAAAACCAAATTACCCAAATAAAATAAATAAATAAATAAATAGAACCATCCAATATCCATCCAATCCAATGCCCAAACAAAACCTTCCAGCTTTGATTATTTGCTATTTGCTAAGCTGTCACCAGCTTTTGCCTATCAACTTTGCAAAGCAGAGGTTAGTGGTATTTATAAACTATATAAATACCTCTGCTTTGCAAAACCCTATACCTATCAATCTCTCAAGAAATTTAAAAACAACTCTCTCTCTCTCTCTTTCTCTGTTTATCTTTGAATTTCTTTGTCTGCAAATCTAAATAATAAAAAAAAAAATGGGTTTTTCTTGTAATGGGTTATCGATTATTATGGTTGTGTTTTGTTTAATGTTAATGGGTGCTTCAGCTGGTAATTTCTATCAAGATTTTGACATAACTTGGGGTGATCAGAGAGCAAAAATATTTAGAGGAGGGCAGCTTTTATCTTTGTCATTAGACAGAATTTCTGGGTCAGGATTTAAATCCAGAAATGAGTATTTGTTTGGGAGAATTGATATGCAGCTTAAACTTGTTGCTGGTAACTCTGCTGGCACTGTCACTGCTTACTATGTACGTATATATTAATCACTTTCTCTATTTCTTAATTAAGAAATTATTATTAATTACTAAGAGTACTACTCATTATTTAAACTTTTTTTTCTTTTAATCAGAGTAATTTAATCAGAATGAATGAATAAATTAGTCATTTTCAACTTGGAATGAAATTTGAAAGTGACTCTTTTGAGGAAGAGTTGCTTCTCTCATTGGTCACGAGACTAATTATTAGCTTAGTTTACTTTGGACATATCATTTCATGAGGTGAGGCTGAAAAAGAAAAAGAAAAAGAGAGACATAACCAAAAAAAAAAAAAAAAAAAAAAATCATAAAAACACTTTTAGTACTCTAATTTATTATTAGAAATACTATAAATTATGAATTTGTTGGAGATATTAATTTATTTTCCTTTCTTTTTTAAAAATATTTTTAAATTATTATAATAAATTAAATTAAATTTTAATTTAAAAGTAGGTCCTATAATGTTTTGTGGATTCCATACAAGAAAAAAATATTCAAGGCAAAAAAAAAAAAAAATACAAGAAAAAAATATTTTTTTTAAATTTATATCACATATTAAATAATTAAATATTAATGATATTAATGAATTTAGTATTTACCTGTATAATAAAAGAAATCACAAGCCCCACCACACAGAGACAAACAATAGTGTTTTTTTTTTTTTCCTTTTTCATTGTTGGTTACATGTTTTTTTCCTTTGTTAATTGGTGTTATTTGTATGCAGTTGTCTTCTCAAGGACCAACACACGACGAAATAGACTTTGAGTTCTTGGGAAACCTTACCGGTGACCCATACATTTTGCACACTAATGTGTTCACCCAAGGCCAGGGCAACAGAGAGCAGCAATTCTATCTCTGGTTTGACCCAACAAGAAACTTTCACACTTACTCCATCATCTGGAAACCCCAACACATTATGTAAGTATCAACTTCCATTTATATATAGAACAAATCAATAATCAAAGTGTAGCTAATCAATTTTATTAGCAAGTTCAGAAGGTATAGTACACTATTTTCATATGCATCCAATAAATTTATTAATTTCACATAACACGAATTTTATAAAAAATTATTTAAAATTTTATTAAATATGAGGTCCACTTAAATTTAATAAAAGTGAATCCCATGTCTATACGAGTGAAAGAACAAGGTGCATTACTCCTTATGTTGAATAATTTTCCATACTCTTACACAACAAATATTTTAATTTTTTCAGATTCTTGGTGGACAATACTCCTATAAGGGTGTTCAAAAATGCTGAATCAATTGGGGTTCCATTTCCTAAAAACCAACCTATGAGGATTTACTCTAGCCTTTGGAATGCTGATGATTGGGCTACAAGAGGTGGATTGGTAAAAACTGACTGGACAAAGGCACCCTTTACAGCTTACTACAGAAACTTCAATGCCAATGCCTGTACTTGGTCATCTGGTACTTTATCTTGTTCTAACTCTGCAAGTTCATTCTCTGATAATGCATTGGAAACCAATGAACTTGATGCTCCTGGCCGAAGACGACTGAGATGGGTTCAAAAATATTTCATGATTTACAATTACTGCACTGATTTGAAACGATTTCCTCAAGGCCTCCCTCCTGAGTGCAAACGTACAAGATTCTGAAAGCTGGATACAGTCTTTCTGGTCGAGTTTGTGATAAATATTCCACTGTTTACAATTCTTTAGTTAAATTCCTCTGTTTCCAGGTTTACTCGAGCTTGGTACTTAAGGGGTGAAAATAAATTAAATTCTTTGTTTATTGTTCTTAGTACTCACTTTGTGAGTTTGTTGATGGCTGTAAATTCTGTTTTAGATAATAAAGTTTCTTGTTTGTGCTTTTTCTTGTTAAAAAATGGCTACATAGTTTGCTTTTTAATTTTTAGTTCATGCAAGATCAATGTTTTTTATTTTTCAATTTTTTGGGTGCTAAGACCAAGATCAATTTTGTTAGATGTTCTAGAAAACATGTTCTATTGCGTATTCAAAATATACACTACTACTCCCTCCGATTCTCACTGTCTTTTTAGAAAAGTGATTTTATTTCAATATAATTGTCATTTTAGAAATTCAATGCAATATTTATTAGCTTTTTTTAATCTTTACCCTCATTTCAATTCCAATATTTCATACGTTTTTTTTTATTTGGTGAGAGAAAATAAGGGTATATTTGTCCATATTAATTAAAATTAAAAGTACTTAATAGCTTTCTTAATATATGTGCATCCTTCTAAAATGACAGTTATTATAAAACGGAGGGAGTATTAAATTAAGTTGCGGCGAGTGCCATATTAATTTTGGACTCCCACTCTTAGTTTCTAATGGCAATTAGATTTTTTTTGATAGATTGAATTTGAGTTTGAAAAAAATTAAATTTTTTTAAAATTCGCTTCATTCAGTCCATAATTTTCATTATAAATTGAGATTTGCAGCTCGATTCATCGATAGATTTTATTGTGACTTTCAATTACATAATGATTAAATTTGGTCAGATTAATGTTCCCAGTTCTTGCTTTACTTTGCCCCATATTTGATTTAATAAGAGATGCTAAAATCCTCATCTCGTTTTATTATAGCACGTTTAGAACAAATGAATTTCATAAAATTTTGTAAAATTTATTTCGAATTTCACATTTTTAATGAGTTTTGTGTTTGAAATATTAAAAAAAATATTCATTTCAATTATATAAATTCAATTACATAAAATTAAATATAACTAAATCAAACTTCCATTTAAAATAGGTGAAATTTTCAAATAAATTCTACAAAACTAACAAAATATTTATTATGAATAAAAATACCCTTTCCTTTTTTCTTTTTTTTCATGCTTTTTTTTCTCTATCTCTCTCTCATCTTTTCTTTTCTCTTTCTCATCTCTCTTACTACACTTTCTTTATCTCCCTTCTTTCACCACCCTCTCTCTTAACATTTTTATTTTCTTTTCTTTTTTGCCAAATATTTTATTATTATATTTTACAAATTAAATATTAATTATAAATATAAAATATATTTATTTTTAGTTGTTTTATTTTTTTAATTATATTTATTATATTGAAGGTATTTTAGGAAATAAAAATAAAAATATTTCATTTATAAATTTATTTTAAATATAAAAATATAAAATTTAATTGAATCATATATTTTAAATTGTGCCTTTGTAAATATAAAAATTCTATTTTATAATTAAATTTTACAATTGTGTCTTTTCAACTTATTTATAAATAAATTATACTTGAAATTTATTTATAAATGAATCTACATTTGTGATTCATTGTACGGATAAATAATAAGCCAAGAAAAATTAATTATGTTTTGGTAGTAGAAAAATGGGCAAGCAAAACATCTCAGCTAAATGCTAAAATGTGCATCTCCATTGTCTATAACATTATCTTGTTTTATAGATAGTCGCACCTCTACAATAATTCAATTCAGAATCCACCACCTGTAGCTGTATGCACTTCTGCTCCTCTGAATAACGTGTTATTTCTCTGTCATCCGCAGCAGTTAGCGGGAATTATGAATCTGACACATCTCTCCTACAATTTTCTACAACTAAGATTTTTTATTTAAGTTAGCGATTAAGTAGAATCTTAATATATATATATATATATTACCTCGTTAAATCCTCAATCTTTTTAAAATGATAAGAATAAAATTTTTCGCTCATATTTCATTAAATAAATATTAAAAAAATTTAATGTGATAAGTGAGATTTATTACTTGTGCTTTATATTATTATGAAAAAATAATTTTTTAAAAATTGAAAATAATTAAATATAATAAATTAATTAAAATAAAGAAAAGCTTTTAAGTTTATATAAATTTTTTATGGGTCAAATGTACAAATAAGACATGTCCTTTAGACTGATGAAATTAATTATTGGTCAAAATTTAAAACTTCATAACTTTTGAAAAATAATTTAAGATTTTTGTCAAATGATGTTAAAAATAAAAAATTAATATCTATGCATTTAGGTATTAATTTTTTATTTTTATATAAATATTTTTCAAACTATTTTGATAAAATTTAATATTTGTGAAATTTAAAATTAATAAAATTAATTAATTAATTAAAATATTATAAATTTAATTTAATATAAAATGACTTCTTAGTTCTTATATATTGAAATATAATTTATAAAAATATATATATTTTATATTTTAATAAAAATAAAATATATTTTATCTTTATTTAAAAAAAAATTCAAAACCGAAGAGAGATAAAAAAAATATATTTTATCTTTATTAAAATATAAAATATAATTTT
>CATKHJ010907390.1:0-11890 GCA_949750685.1 Vernicia montana
GGGAAACAGGAAGGCAAAATAATTCTAATGCAATAAAAGTGGCTTGGTACAGATTCTTGCTTCTAGCCGGCAACAATGGTGGACCAGCAGAGGTTTAGAGGATGGCGGTGGTTTGATCGACAATGGACGGTGGTTTGGAAATACAGTAGGTGATGGTGGTGGAAAATGGGAGTAGAAAAATAGGTGGGGGTATTCTGGGTAAAATGGGGGTAAATATTAAATAGTATGATGGAATGAAATAAAGATATTATGCAGTCTTATCTTACTATTTTGATTTTGAATGTGATGTAACCTCTATATACAATTGTACAAATGTATCAAAAAATACAGTCGAAAAGTAATTTGTTCAGAACTTTCTGAGCCAACTTCAAAAATTATATTCAACGAATAATTATAATTTATGAATTCAAACGTTGATGATCTCATTGATCCTCCAAGTTATTTAGCACTTAATAATTATTTGGTTCTGAACAGTACTTTTATTGTTTATAATTGAGTCGCTACTGGAATTTATTGGATCGACAGCTAAACTCGTAAAATAAACAATTTACTTGTTCATCTCTTTGCTTTGAGCTCTTTCATCTATTTATGTGATGTATGTTGTGTTCTGAACTCTGTATAGCTCACCATAAATGTAGCTTTCCACCACCTTCCCCGGGTTTTGGTAAATTACACATCTGGACTTCGAAGAGTTCTACATATAATTGTTTTTGGTAAATTAAATTGGGAAATTTATGGATGGCTCAAGTCTAAGAATCAATGTGAATTATGTGACACAGAGCTGGTCATTAATGCCTCGTTCATCTCTTTTAACAGTTTAAACGGCAAACTGATACAAAAACTATTATTTGGTTCTCAACATACTTTGATATGGTCTTTGCTCTTTACCGCGCGCACCTACTACCTCCACACACACGAAATAGGGCACATCATTGGCAGAGGACCTCAATCAAATTCATAAACACTAGAGAACAGAAGAAGACATCTTATTGTGCACCACAGGATAACATATTCATTTTGATCAGTTAGAACTCAAAACCCAGTAGATCCAACAAGCGAGGAATATGATGCATTTTCATCATTAGCCATTGGCCTCTTTTCGCTATCCTTGCTTGATACTACATCTCTGCTCCTGACAGGTCCCAAATCCAGACCTGCAATTTCAAACAACTCTAACCTTTGATGCTTTGCAGTCTCAATGTCACCATCCCAGCAAGTGTCAGATATGATTTCAAGTGCTTTCTCTAACTTGTCCTCTGACACAAGATTCCCATTTTGCAGGAGTACAAGGTAAACTTGTTCAGCAGATGCTTTCCTAATCTGAGTTAGAAAACAAAAAATAGCCATTTGAGGTTTGAGCTTCTTGAGTTAGATAATCCACTAGAGAGAATTCGCATGAAATACTATCGTTTGAAAAAAATTCACATAAAAAAAGATGTAGTTCTATTCTAGAACATGAAACATGTGGTTCATAAATCATAATGCACTATATAACAAAAAAAATTTAGGACCTTTGTACCTTTGGATATCGATGGCAAAGAAAAGTGAGAAGCTGAGAGAAAGCCTGAGTGTTTACAGGCTCCAAAAGCGAAGCAATATATCCGAGTATTGCAATGCCAGCATATAACTTTGAGAAATCCTTAGATCCTTTCAATTCAACAGCAATAGAATCCAAAACACCAGCACAGAAGATTGGAGTATGAACCTGGAAATGAGAAAGTTATTTCAACACGTGCTCACCCCGAGTGATGTACATACAAAATACAACAAATCCAATAGAGAACATTATTCATGCTTTCAGTGGTTTATGCACATACATTGATTACAGTCAACTAGATCACATTCAAACAAAGTCCCCTAAGAAAATAAATTGGGAACCGACAAATTAGAGAAAAGTAAGTAACAGAATCCACTCTAGAACCTGAAATTGTTAATTTGTCACTTCATCATCGTATCAGAAGATGTAGCATAAAGCAAACAAAGCTACAACAAAAATTTTGGTCAGAGATGCCCAGGGTACTAGCAAATTTCACTTTGGTTCCTATGATGAATCACTTGACTTGAGGCAGTCACTGTTGGCAATAACAAGATGACAGAGATATAAAGCATTCATGGGCACGATAAAGCAACTGAAGGAACACAATTCCCTTAAGTTAGTAATAACATTGAGATCCTAAGATCATGAAAACAGTAAGATACTAATAGCATAGCTAAATTTAGAGGTAACAGAAAGGGATAAGCCAACTAACCTCCATGTTCAAGAATATCGTTTTGCTGAAAAGAATCTCAATTGTCTGAAATACAAAAAAATCTTGGTCAAGGTTGTGACAATGAAACCTCATAAAAAGGTCAATATTTAAAAATTCTTGAAAGGTCTGCCAATTAATATGAGATATATAGGCTACATATTGATAAAATATTAGAAAGTAAATGCAAGAAGAAGAAGCAAGAAAGAAATTTCTGCAGAGTTCTTCAATCGAACAATGAATGGTAATTATTTCATTCCAATGTTTGTGGTTTACCTAGACTTCTTATTAAACCAAAGGAAATCCATATTTTTCTAGCAGAAAGCTTCCATTACCTTCAAAGTGGGTACAATGACTCTATCACATTTCTTGTACCGTTGTAGCACCCAAAGGATGTCAGCAGAAAGCATATGCTCTCTTGACCTTCTGTCATTAGGGTCTTCAGTTTCAACTCCTTGAAGATAGTCCAACAATGCAGAGATGGATACCTTCCTTAAAGAATCTTGTAATCCACCAATTGAAATAACCAAGCCAGACAGCATTGCTTTGCTATAACAACTAAACTTGAGTAATTTTATAAAACGTGGATATAAAAAGGTGGGTACCTGCAAGCAAGTCATACAACCTCTTCATAAAAGTACTCAAATATAGATCAAACTAGAGAAGAGATAACCCTATGTATGCTTACACCCCATTTTAAATCTGCTTCGTTGGGAATAATTTCTTCTAGGCTTTCCCTGTGTGGTATAAATGGGACAAATATTGTCCTGTTGTACAAAATCCTTTGAAGAACCTTTGCAGCAGATTCTCTTATTTTGTCCATCTTCTCTACAGCTTGCTTAACAATTCCTTCAATCACATGGGCAGCAAGATTTGCATCAAAAAATGAGAGCATTTGGTTATTCTCAGTCCCTTCGGCCAAATCTAACACAGGCTCAACCCCATTAGATTTTCTAGTGGAATCCATGAGACAGAGGATATATGTACATGTCTCAAGGCCTTCCATAGCAGCCTCGCGGACCCAAGAACCAACATCACCTCTGTTATCTACAGAATAATCATCAAGAGCTTTAAATAAACTCGGCATCACTTCATTTTTTATCAGATGACACAGAGAAACACGATCCTCTCCAGGGCAAATATCAGATTCTCTTGCCTGAGTTAATGTCTTACACACTGAAATGAGTCCTTTGACGGCATTTACTCGTGCTTCAGCATCTCTGTCTTCAGGGTTATCCTGCAAAGATATGCAAGTTAATTATCCTATTTGATTCTTGACGGGGGTAATTTTTAATAATGCTAGCATCTTCTGTGAAGTACACCTCAATTGCACAGGAACTACAAAGCTTCAAGATCACATCTTTCCCTCGACCAGCCAAACTTTCAAATGGTAAAACACCTAGTGCCAATGCAGATCCTCTTCTTACAGCAACATTTTTATCAGTCAGTTGTTCCAGGTACTTCGATGTTATAACACCTGCTCCTCCACTTTTTGCACTGACAAGGTACACTTGAACAAAGTGTTTGAGAGCTTTAACAGCAGCATCCTGTAAATTTTTGTGAAAAATTTGTTTCAGAAATTCAACATGTCACAGCATAAGAGAATAAACTTATTAGAAAAATAATTTGAAATTACAAGACAAACACCTGTATTTGAGAATTAGGATGCTTCAAATTATCATAAAGAGTATCAAGTAAACTTCGTTTTATCTTTTCTGGCAGTGTCAAATGACACAAGGAGATGCATTCAATGAACCGGGAAACAGCAGAACGCATTATCTCTCCGCCCTTCCCACGATAAAGACGAGCTTTTTCAATAGCAGAAACTATACCAGCTGTGTCTTTTTGTTTACCTGAAAAAGGGAAATTGGACAAATTTGTGAATTGGTTTGTGTATTAACAATTATAAAAAATTAAAAAAAAAAAAAAAAAGCTATATATTTTCCTTGACCCAACACAGAAGATGTTATCTTTACTTTATACCAATGGAAACCCCATTCCCCAAAAACATTGCTTTGTGGAAATATCAAGAATAGAACTTCAAAGGTAGACTATTCAAATCCATACATAAAATACAATTACTGTCATAAATGTACACAAAATCAACAACCGGAATTCTAAAAGACATTTCAACAGCCATATATCAAAGTTACCACTCTAGGTACCCTGTACCCCCTTTATGCTGAATACTATTTTAACTAGTTAAATTAAAGCACTATAATAAGATATTAGAACATAAAAATCAACACGTGAGACATTTATTATAATATTTATCTAATGAAGTAGAACATGATTGTTCTGATATTTCTTTATCCACCTCCATAATTTTCAAGTTTATAATTGCCAAACACTCTTCAAATTAATGAAATAAAATGTTCACAGAATAACTTGGAAATGAAAGATAAATAAATAAGAGAAGCACAATAATTTGGACTCCTTACATGTGAAGGAAACCACAATCTAATAATCTAAACAGAGCCATGAACCCATAGGAACCCCAAATAATATGTTTCAGTTGCATTTCCAATCAACAAACAAATTGTCAGGAAAGAAAGTAAGAGCACCAACCAGTTTCAAGAGCATAATCAGATTGATGTAAAGCCAAAACAACCTCCCCAACAGCCAAGGTTGCACCATGCCGCATGCATAGATCAGAGGATAGAGTACAAGGAATCAACTTCTCCAAAACAAATCTTGCAAAATATTCAGGATCATATTTGACAAGAGCAGAAAGGGCCTCTGCAGCAAGTTCTCTCAATCCTTTATCCTAGAGAAAATCAATAATCTTAAGACTACCACAAAAACAAGAACCATATGCATGATAATGAAAACAGAAAATTTAGCCAAAGAATACAAGTAGTGCCAAGTGCTATAAGGATTTTGTCTGAATTCTTTAATTCAGTAATTATCCTGGCAAAATGCAAAACAACAACACTCAAAAGTAAACTCCATTATACAACTCAGTATAACATTAACCATGGTCGTAGATGGCCTCTACACATTAGTTCCAACTGTGTGCTTTTGAAGAGAAATGGGTTGTGGGTTTGGGCAAAATAAAAGAGGAACAAAGGTTTATGGCATTATGCCAGAATTGCAATAATATAATATCACTGTTAAAACAGAATGCCAGGACTTTTAATATAAATTTTTTGCACTAACAGTTATTATGGGATGAGACTATTTTTGTTTTCACTATAGGTTTCTGCCTCAGGAGCTTTTAGAGGTGCATCCCTTGCTGAGAAATACTTTGTTTGAATTCCCTCCATCTTTTCTTTTGTGTTACTTAGTGAACACAAAGTAGTTACTTCCATTTTTTCCCATTCCTTTTCTACTAAAAAGAACGCCATCAAGAAGTGAGTCAATGCAGGAGGAAAAAGACCATAAATTCATACAGAAATTAGTTTTGAAGATTTGAAGGTTGAAGAAGGCATAAAATTGAAGTATTTTAGTGCACATACCCAGTGACCAATCTTGTTATACAGCAGTTCTTCTGCAAATGGATATAGGTATCCTTCATACTGAACAATAGAGACAGCAACATGGAGGTAAGAGTTCACTCGTGATGAAAGTGAAAAATAGTCTGCGGTATTCACTATGTCAATGCCATGTGGATAATTCCCTTGTCTTCCAACATTCTCCTGAAAAGCAGCGGCTGCTGCTCTTCTGCAATTGACCTAGGCATCAAAAGTCATAAGCTTTGGCATGTGGAAAATAATAATGAAATGATGATTTGATATGAGAAAAGATCGCAGAAAAATAATTATCCTATAAAAGAGGGGTTAGCACCTCACGGTCATAGCAGGCCACTGTTAATAGGTGTGGAGCAAGCTGTTCCAATACTTCTCTCATATCAGTGTGATAATATGCACGACCAAATGCCCAACACACATATGCAGCAGCATCACGTACATGAGACCCAACACTATGTGGACCTCTTCGAATATCATAATGCAGTGCCTGTTAATGAAAATTTATTCTCGATCAGTGCCAAAGCTGTGTTGAATGGCTATTGTCATAGATTTCAGTATCACCCAAATATGTACCTGCTAGATGCTTGAGGCATAAATCATAAATTTCTAGTGATAATATTAAAAGCAATTAAGTGCTATAAACATGCAAGTCAACAGACAGAACAGATGTTGAGGGAGGCACATCAAGGGCCACATACAACCACAAAAATTTACTAACTTCAACAATTTAAACATGTTTGCTTTAGTCTACCAAATGAAAGAACTAATTTTAAGTGACACCAGAACTCATGATCCCCAAGTAATAGAGACAGACTCGAGATATGAATAATTTACACTTAGCATGAATTATTTACATGAAAATCCAAAAGAAAATAAGATTAATTTCTTTCTCATCCTCTCATTTTTCCCTAACTTCCCCTCAACCAAACAAACTGTGAAATAATAACCATAATTTCTTAGACTTAAAAAGTAATAAGTGGGATTCACAACACAGGAAGATAAATTTTCACAAAAATGAAGCCATGCCATTAATGAAAAAGGAATATAAAAGACAAATATATTAAACATATACAAATTTGAAATGGTTCAACAAAATCTTCAATCAACAAAATGAATTTAGCTTAAAAGAAAAGGTAAAGCTCTCAATCGATGTGTAATCATACAACCTTCACAACAAAAGGTACAACTTTGGGAAGACTGATGGGCAATAGCAACCCTCTACGTGCTAGTTCAGCCAATGCTAAGCAAGCTCCATGCCAGGAACCATCACCCTGGAAAAATTACAACATTTGAGATTGTTGAAGCCCCCAAAATTGGGAAATAAAGTTAAAGTAAAGAGGATAATGTAAAGAGAGCAACAGCATAAACATACTTCTCCAGGTGAAAACAGCTCCAAAACAGATGACAAGACCTCTTCTGAGAGGACAGATGTCAAACGGGAAGTTATTCGGCCCATACCTTTTGCAGCAGACCAACGTACAACAGTGTCCTGCATTACCAACAATATCGACATTAAATCAGCCGACACTGGCAAAATTAAGAACAAACAGATTCCATATCCTTCCACTCTTTTTCCATATAATATTACTTTCAAAACAAGAACAATAAGTATAAATATATACACATTTTTTATTGGTAAGTAGACCCTATGTCCACATCAAATTTCTATTCATGGTTTAGAAGGTGGTTGAAACAAAAGGCCTTAAGAAGCAAGGCCTAGATGTAGAGCATCATGGCTAACATTTGAGGCTTACTTGTCAAGAGAGAAAAATTTACCAGAATACTTAAGAAACTAACTTCAAGATGGAAGTATAGGAATTACCAGAATATTTATCCGAGGTTTCCACCTTAGAAGCTACCAAATTTAACAACACCTAATCAAGATCAATGCAGGATCTCACTCTTTAAACATACCGTGTCTCTCAATCCAGAAAGTAAAATTTCAATGATCTCTTCTACAATTTCTGGAACATCCATATCTTCATCTTGCAAGTTGTTTGCAGTTTCTTCTGGTCTGGTGAAGTTGATGTCCACATCATGACTCCATTGATCAGCTCTTTTTGATGCACTCAGAGAAATACTCTGTCCAAGTGAGCTGGTTCTGCCCTATGGATAAGACAAGCATGCTATTTAGTGTTTTACTTTATGGCTTTTGGCAATTTAACAAATAGATGTGAATTTCTAAGATAATCATTCTGGAAATTTGCAATAACATAAGATAAAATATAATTAATAAGCACAGCAGCTAGACCAGCACAGAGAAGGAGAGCCTGAGACAACATTTCTACTGAAATTAAGAGAGGATCCTTCAACATCATCTCCATGTTTTCTACCTTCAAATTGATGAGTAACAGAAAGGAAAAACTGAATCATATACTGGAGTTTATGGAGCTTATAAAGTAGAGTCCAAATACCAAGCAGTGGACTTATAGGTGTGGGTGTGGGGACTATGAAAAATATTTTCTATCCATAGCTTCTCAGAAAATGGCCTTAAGTATTTTGCAACGCAATGAACCCTCTACTTTGCCCTTGATATACCAGTAACTCACACTCTGCAAACACAAAGTAGTCCTGTCTACTTGACACAACAAAAGCACAAGACAAGAAACATAGAAAACAACTGGGCTCTTCATATGCCCACAAAAACTACCATATGCATTCACAAGCAGAAAAAGAATTAGAGTCACAAGCTAACATCAACGTACTGATGTCACATCATACACGGCAGTGAAATCATCACTAACCATGGAGCAAGTCAATATTGATGTTCAAAGAGTAATCTATCCTAACATTCTCGCACAGAAGCCAAAATGAAGAATCAAACTTATGCATATGCAAACATAATTTGTTTTTCCTAAGCAGCACAAAATTATAGTATTTTCCATGGTTTTAAAACCTGGCCTGACCTTTGAACCGATGAAAACAGAAGGTCACGGGGCAAAGATTGAACCGGGATTTTAAATAATATCATATATTTATTATTTATATGTTAAAAATAAATATAATATACTAATAAATATTATTTATACTAAGTGTTTGTTGATATGCATAGTTATATATTCTGAATGAACGTTACAATCAATTGAATTCCAAGAATTTCAGACAAAGAATAAAATAACGTTCATCACACACTCGTTACAGAAGGTAACTGTTTTATAAGTGACCCGAACCGATTTGTGGACCAGTTCCCAGTTGAACCGACCGGGCCGGTCTGGGTTTGACAACCATGGCATTTTCATATCTAGAAGATTTATATTTTAAACAGAAATAGATTTTTTTTCCAAATGATATTTATCACCCTAAATTCATAAGCGGTAAAGCAAGAAAATGTAAGAGATTAAGCAATACTAACCACATAACACCAAGCTGGTGAACGATGAGGGAGGCAAGTCAGTCCTATCCGCTGAGTCAACTTCACCAAATACTTCCGAAGTAAAGGACTACGAGCTGCAGAACCAGATTTGACCAATGATGATGTGTCATTCCAAACAATAGGAACAACATCAATTAACACTTTCCGAATGCCCACCTGATTAAAATAAATGGAATGTAATAAATTAAGTGGAAAAAAAAAAAACAAAACAATGTCCATCCCAATCCTTCCCAAGCCCACCCACAAGCATGCACACAAAAGGAAATCTCAAGCTTAGGCTCCGTTTGTTTCGCGGAAAATATTTTCCTGGTCAATGGAAAACTATAAGTCATTTTTAAGGAAAATGACTTCTTCTTTTCAAAACGAAGAGTCATCTTCCGGATTTTGACAAACTTATTATAATGAAATATATATATATATATAAATAAAAATTTATTAATCCGCCAATCACCGATACTTACTACTGGCGACCACCGATGACTACCACCAGACGCAGATGACCACCAACGATCGCCAACGGCCACCAAATTTACCAATTTTATGTATTTTTTTCTCATATTTAATACTAAAATTTTAAAAGTATAAAATTTTTATAAGTTTAAATATGTTTATAGTCTTACAAATTGAAATTTTTTAACTAATTTTTAATATTACAACCAAACAACAGAAAATTTTTTTTGTAAAAAGTTTTCCATGGAAAATATTTTCCAAAAACAAGTTATTTTCCGCGAAACAAAAGTCTAAAAATACAATTATCCATTTTTAAATTGAAAGACAGGATTGTAAAATTGAAATTTTCCAATAGGGGTGACAAATAAAAGTTCAGAACGCATTATCCATTTTTAAAATAGTAATCTCAACATTTGCATTGTTGCAATAAGAAGTAAAAATTTTTAGAAAGCAAACCTTGAAAATGGCAGCCAGTGCTTCCACAACACCTAGTAACTGAAAGTGAGACATGACATCATCTGTGCCAGAAGATAATACTTCATGTGCCCATTCAATGAAGCTGAAAAGAAATAACAGAAGGCAGTAAGTGAAAGTGGCACGACCAAATAATTTTTTTTGGTTTAACGGAGGATTTTACATCCAACTGTAGAAGAGCTTCATGGGACCATCAAACTTCTACTATATCATCTCTCAAGATTGAAGCCATCTGAATTGGAAGTGACTGAGAGTAGCATAAGTATATTCCTTCTGCATTAGTAAAGGCATCTATTCACAAGCCTGTCCATCACCTTGACACCCTCTCTACTTAAATGCTGTAACTTGATATTCCAATTGGGCTATTAAAGATAAACAATTTGACCATACTGACCTAATGTGTCAATCAATTTTAATTAGCAAATCCAAAACCAGCTTATAATCCACCTCAACAATGATATTCTAGTGGCTCTTATCCAAACCAATTCTACCACTCACATATAATCATAAGTTCCACCATAACTGATGCGCTACACAAAACCACAAGCCATGAACCATTAGCATATCTCAACAAGCCACCTCCACCAACACATGGAGGGCTTCCTTGGAAGGACAGTAAGTAATCAAATGGCTGTTCATGTACCTTTATGACTGGAGGCTACTTTATTCATGTTCTCTCAAATGTATCTCTTGCCTTCAAAATCACATCTATATGCCAATACAAGATTTGCTTACGAGTTATGAGGTATGAATGGAATTGTCCGAGGTATTGTGCAAACAAGCTTAAATCCATGTTATTAGTTATTACATATGAATTCTTAGCCAAAGTCATTGAACCAAGATAAAACTCCATACCAGATTCCTTATAGAAAACTATAATTCAGCATGTCAATAATTCCAATGATTAGGGGTAAGCACTGATAAGAATAATGAGAAATACCTGGTAAAGGCCATTGGCATATCGGGCCGAGTTAGAAGCTTAGAGAGCAGCAATCCAGCCATGGTACGCATGGGACCAGCATTAGAAAGGTACTCCTTAGAGAACTTCAATATCCTCAAAACCAGAGGTGCAGGCTCAAGTTTGCCAATATCATTACTATTTGCAATGCTAGTATCAACAGAGGAGATATCAAATGGAACTAAAACGAGAATAGAAAGCCATAAAAGCATCACACATTTTGCCTCCATCTCTCCTGTACTTTCCTGTCGCAACGACGTCGCTGAAGCCGTATTATGGCATTTCTCCAAGAGAGAGACCGCGAGTTCCAAATCGGAAACTTGATGTGGAAAGAATTTGATAACAGCCTTGTATCCACAAACAGTAACCAAGCAATATATAATGATGCAAATAGGCTTAATTACTCGAAGAATCTCATCAGAAGCTACGCCTAATTCAATTGTTTTAGTACGGACAATAGACATCAAAGGATAAATTATGGTCTCCAAATATGGTTCCACTAATTGCCCCTCTTGCTGATACTTATCCAACTGAAACATCACAACAGATCCAAACAATGATAAGAGATTTCATATAATAATGAAGTAATCATGTAATAGGTAATTTAGAGAAGAGAAGTGAAAGTACAATAGATCGGATCTTGTTGACGGAGGAGGAATCGGAGACGCGGCCATTGGAAACGATGTCGTCGAGGAGAGACTTGACGAGCTTCCACTCCTGCAAAAAGTACTTCTGCAAAACCCTGTCCTTGCAACCGAGCTCGTCAGCTTCATCATATTCCACAGTTATTTCCTCGTTTTTCCTGCGTGTCTCCTCTTCCACTGCCACCATTATACACAGACTTCTGCTCTCTACTTTGTGATTTTGTGTACGGATGGGAAAATGCGGGATCAGTTCCCGCCGCCGATCTAAATCTGAA
>CATKHJ010907859.1:0-13374 GCA_949750685.1 Vernicia montana
TTTTTTTTGCAATTAAGAAGAATTGCTAACAAATATAAGAAGATTATAATTTTTTGTAAGAGAATAATTTTTTTCGTAATTACGAAATTATTTTTCTTTTTTGTTAATTTAGAAACTTTTTTATAAAATTATTATTTTGCACAAAATAAGTTATATTTTCGTAAAATTAAAATTTTTTTCGCAATTAAGAAGAATTACGAAAAAATAGTTTAATTTACGAAAAAAAATATAAGAAAATTATGATTTTTCGTAAAAAAAACCATTTTTTTCGTAATAGTCAATAAAACAAAGTAGATTTACTTTGTTAAAAACAAAGTAACCATAGAAAACACCTATAGGAATAACCAGGGGCTAAGGCTAGCTTTATTATTTAAAATTTAAAAAAAAAAAAAAGAAAAAAAAGAAAATACAAACATTATATTGAGCAAGAGACTTCTGCATTTATTTACTAGTACAAATATAATATATCAAGAAGCCAAGTTTTGAATAAAGAAATTAATTAACCCTTCTAAATTGGAAAGGAAATGAAGAAGCAAGATTCAAAGTCAACAATCTATTGCCATTCTGCACCAAAATATCAGCCCTCAAACATGCAAATCTAGGACAATCTGGCCTATCACAAACTTGACACCATATCAAGTTATATAAACCTCCATTATTTTGAATTCTGAATAAATCATCTCCTTCTCCTGTCACAATAAAATTCCTTAACGTCCCTGACTCTGGATCAGTGCTATCACCTATTTTCCATGCAGTGGATTGAACACAAGTCGTGGCGGCTGAAAATGAAATGCTCATTCTCATTCCTTCTCTTACAATTTCATCTCCATCAACGGGTGTGAAAATGACTGGAAGGCCTTGTGATACAACAGTTGATAGAGGTTCTTGACCCACGTAAAATGGGCAAGAACCGGTGTGATTAACCAATGTTAATCCACCAGCTGTATCAGTTGCTGCTGGAAGTACGTAATATTCTACTCCGCTTCTAAGTGGCTGTCCATCAGCGTCGAGAACTGCTGGGGATTGAGCCATGGTGGATATGGCCATGAGAAGCCATACCAAGCTCATGTTTGCAATCAATTTCAACATTGTCTAGCTATTATTATATGAATGTTTGAAAGAAAGGTTTATTAAAGAACTTGAAATTGAGAAGTAATTGTGCATCTTTGGGTTGAGATTGTAGCCTATTTATAGGCTATGGACCTGTATATGCATTGTACGGACATATGCAGGTTTCTGTAGGACACGGAGGCACGGCATCGTAAAAGTCCACTTGTCTTACCCATTTGATGTTCCAACGAGAAGTACTGGTGTAATCAATTTCATACACTGAACCATCAAGTTTTTTTTAGCTCAACCAAATTAGAAAATTTGATACTCAGAAATTTGATTCAAGTTCGATTGTATTTTCATTTTGATATTGAAGTTCAACTCGAATAAATACTTATAATATTTGATATCCAATTGATTTAATTGGATTATCATTAAAAATTAATAAATTTATATAATAATATAAAAACAAAACTCGAATAAATTTATTAAATATAAAATATATTTAAATTTATAGATATATTTTTAATACTTAATTAGGTTTATAAATCATTCGATGTCTAGATGTCTAGTATTATAATATTTAAACTCGACTCAATTCATCGAAAACAAATAGCTAACATTTTTTTTAATTCACTATAACCATAATATTACTGTTGCATCTCAATATTTCATTATTATTTATTAGAATTCATTTTTTTTATGCAGAATATATAGAAATACTTATTTATTTTTTACATTTATATATTTATTTTATTATTATTATATTTGATTTATGTATTATAATTTTATTTTTGAATTATATTTATAGCGGGACATGACATTTTCTAACATTATTGTTGATGTATACATAGGCTTTGCATGCATGAGATATGGATAAGGTCACAAGTAAGATGAGAGAATTTAAAATTATAGCTTTAGTTGGCCAAATTACGTGTAGAACTGTAGTTGATCACAATTATGTCGTTTTGGGATAGTTTTGATTCCTTGGCGGCTGGGCCAATGAATTTTGAACTTGTAATTTAATTGACCTAATGCAAGGCTGTATCACCTATTTTCAATTTTTTTTTCTAGGTTACTGGTGCCACATTTTTTATATATAAGTAATCCTGCTCGAGTTGAGTAGAATCACAAAAGTGGCAAAATTCTTCCTCAAAAATTTTAAAATAGCTGCATACTCAGAATTTGAACTCGAGACCTCTGGTTAAATTAAAACAATTTCTCACCAGTTGATCTACGCCCTCTTAGATACTTGTTTTCAATTTCACATATTCAATAAGTTATATCAAAACTGTGAGAACATAACAATAAATATTTAGGTAGGCTGAGTATAGACTAATTCAATAAAAATAAAATACATTAATTAATAATATAATGTAAAATCATTAATGTGACATAATTAATTAATGTATTTTATTTTTATTGAATTGATCTATATAAATAAAATAATAAACTCAATCTATCTAAAAATTTCTCCTATAGTCTCCATTTAATGATTTGTTTAGAAATGGAATGATGTCAACAAATAGATAATGAAAATTTTAGTAATAGAAAATAAATTAAATATTAAGCATATTAACGGAAGGATTAGTTTAATTGGTAATAAAATTTGTTTTTCTTTCTATTAATTAATTAAGGTTTTAATTTTTGGGATCCGTATTAAAAAAATAATTTTTAATTATACAAGTCGAGCAAGGAATGTGTACTCTTAAATTCTGCTTGAGAAGAAATTTACTTTTAATTTACACGTGTAAACTATTTTAATAATACTCTGGTCATTCGAATAAAAAAATATTAATTTATATTTTTATCTATTCAAAATTAAATAGTAAAAGTAATAACATCTAATTAGGGCTGAATACGGGACTCAAAAATATCAAACCGTACTGATAATATCCAGAATCGAAAAATATTCATTGACTATTTGACTTTCTCTGAACCGAACCGTCCCGATTTTTTTTTTTTTGTACGGTTCTGAAGATTAGTAATTATCCATACCGAGAACCGTCTATATTGAATCATCCCAAACCGAAGAACCGAAACTAAAACCGATTTAAAGAGTTGTTTTATATATATATATATATATATATATATATATATATATATATATATTGCAATTAATAAAAATTAAATTTTACTTATATATTATTGAATTTCTTTAAATGTATTGCTATATATATACACACACACATTGATGTTGCTAATTCAATATCAATGTGTGTGTGTATATATATAGCAACACATTTAAAGAAATTCAATAATATATAAGTAAAATTTAATTTTTATTAATTGCAAAATATATATATATATATATATATACACACTTTGATATTGAATTAGTAACACATTTAATGAAATTGAATAATATATAAGTAAAATTTAATTTTTAATTATTTAAAAATAGAAAATCTCCGAATTTCCGTTTTGTCCCGTTCCGTACCGAACCGTCCTATTAGACCCGAATCTCCGTCCCGAACCGTTCCAAAAAATCGGGACGGTTCTGTACGGAGATTTTTCCTTACGGTTCAGTTCCGGAAATTCCATTTTAAAAATTTCCGAAATTCGATTCGATTCTGGAGATTTTTAAATTTTCGGATTCCCTCGAACCGTGCTCAGCCTACAACTAATATAGTAAATGGTTAATTTCGGATCTAATTAGACACAAATAAAATGATTAGGGGCTAATTTGAACTTTAATCTTATTTGGAATGATTTTTTTTTTTTCCAACAAAAGTATGCATGGAACATATTTGCCTATAAATAATTCTATAGTTAGAATTTTAAAAACAAAATTGCATATAGCATGATAATAAAAAAATTTAAATAATTATAATCATATAGATTTTTATTACTATGGCCTATTATTATTATGATTAACTAACTGGTCATGGGTATGCGCAGTGCACAAATTTTAATCATATTTTTTTACTTAACTTTTGTTTTCTTAAAATTTTAACATATATAAACTATTTTTAATTAAATTTAAATAATACTTTTTGATAATTTTAGATATTAAAAAATTATTATTATTTTTTAACATGGGAATATATGAATCAACTAAAAAAATTATATGTATTGATCTGCATAAATTTTAACAAGGACTTATAAATATATAATCACCTAAAAAAACATAATGAGGTGGAATAAAGCACATCTCTTAGATAAACATACCAAATATCAAAATTATTCAGCATATATTATCAAAAGTATATATGTATAATTTCTAGTATCCTTTTTTTTTTTTTTTTCCTAATCTAGTATCCTAAGTTTAATGAATGAACTTAACACATTGTTGCCCAATGTGCATCAAGAAAGGAGTTGAATTGGTGAGTAATTAAAAATTTAAAGTGAAGAGATTAAGGGGAAGAAAAAAAAGAACACACAGATTTATAGTGGTTTGAATTATAACCAATCCTACATCAGCTCCCAATTCTCAATTGGGTATTTTCACTATCAATGGAGTTTTACTAAATTGACTATCAACTTAGTGTTTACACTCACACCAAACCTTACAAGTATTTTTTCAAGACTTATACTCAAATTTTACAAGTGTTTTGATAAGATTCACACTCAAATATCACAAGTGTTTTAACAAGACTCACACTCAAACCTAACAAGAGTTTACTAAAGGCTCACTCTCAAGCTAACAAGAGTTTTACTAAAGGTTCACTATCAACCTAACAAGTGTTTTGTGGCTAACACCCAACCATTGAGTAATAAAAGGTCTTACAAAAAATAAAAAGTGTGTTAGATGAAATTTAAGACTTAAAAAATTAAATTACAAGAGTTTGATCACTTAGAGAAGTTAGTTGTTAATGAAGGCTTTTGGAGGGAGTATTTATAGCCTCCCAACACCAAATGACCATTACAAATGGGGTATGGTCAAATCTCTTCCTAACAGTTAGAAAATTTGCATTAAATGCACTGTTAGAATAGAATCAGAGTCACGAAGCCTTAATTGTGGTCACGATGTCCATTTAGTGGTTGCTATTGCTAAATTGCAGTTGCTATATTCATATGTCTCAACGACTAGTGATACGTGACTAACTTTCATTGCTTTGTTCAATATGACCGTTGGGACATTTCTCTGCAATATGAATATTGCGGTCGCTATATTCTTGTCGTGGTTGCTATCTTCATTTAGCATTCAGTGTTGCGGTCGCAACTGTGATCGCGAACCTCTTTGGACCTCAATCAATTTCAAGTTTCTTTGGCTTGAATTGATTCACAGTCGAAACTAATTGAGTTGAGGGCGCGACTAGCCTGTTGCGGGCGCGACTTAGGGGTTCAGCAGAATACTTAGAAAATTTTTTAAGTTCTTGAATCTCAAGCTTTCTTAAGGTATTTTATTTGTCATAATACACTTAGATAAGTCATTAATATAATTCAATTTGATTGACAAGATTAAAATCGAGATTGATTAAATTGGATACTCATTTTAAGTTAACACACATTAAAGTCTAATAAGATGTCTTAAGGCTAATTCTTAGAACTTCAATTAAAACTTATAAATTATATAGTAGCTATTCTATGAAATAATCATTTGGCAAAAAAAAAAAATCTATGAAATAATCATATTATACATTTAAAATAAAACCAAAGTTAGTGATAATTTTAATCACTTCCACTTAATTAGTATTCAAGCCACTAACTTAAACTTAGGCTTCCTTTAAAATTGAGATTGAAATTGTTTTTTCAAAAAAGTTTAGATGTAATCAGAAAAAGCAATTTTGTAATGCAAAATAAATTTTAGTAACCTTTAATTGATATTTTTAATTGTACTTTTCAATAACAGCATAAATATTTTCTGAACCTGTACTTTCTCAATAATAACTCAAATAACATAAATATATATCTCCTCCTTCCCCCTTGCAAGAGAATTTATATCCATTAAATCTTTGTTAATTTGGTAACTTATTTCAAGAGAATGATTAAACTATTGAATCTACAGCCTTCATTTTTAAATTGATGAATGAATTTGAAAACATAATAATCATGTTTTTTTCACTTGTTATAAATGTTAAGAGACATGAGGCCATAATGATAACAATATCATATGACAATATCTAATTATGTTGTTTCATGTTTGGATCATTTTGAACAGTTTCCATTTTTCTGTTGCCATTACAAGATAATTAAAACAATGGCAAATTATTATTTAATTTTTAAAAGTTGATCTAATTAACTAATTTGTCTTTGCTTTTTGAGAAATTAACTAATTTGTCTCTCTATTTTGATTCTATCATTGGATTTGGTCTTTTTATCTATTTTTTTCCAATTTTTCTGTCAAAAAAATTAAAAATAAAAATGAAAATAAAATTTTATTCTCAAAATGTCCTCATCCCCAAATTCAAGATTTTTTCTCCAAAAATTAAATTAAAATTAAAATTTTCTCCAATCTTAAGATTTTTTTTTCATATTTAATTAAAATTAAAATTAATAAAAATATACAATGCCCTTTTGGTCATTTTACTAGTATTTAACGGCAAAATCAAAGAAAAATGAACGGAAAGACCAAATTCAATTACAAAATCAAAATAGAAAATGAACTATATTAGAACTGAGCGTGAATATTAAAAGTTTCGAATTTAACTGAATAACTGGACCGAAAATATTCAGAACCGAATT
The DNA here is from genome assembly GCA_949750685.1 of Vernicia montana. Lineage (NCBI taxonomy): Eukaryota > Viridiplantae > Streptophyta > Magnoliopsida > Malpighiales > Euphorbiaceae > Vernicia > Vernicia montana. The sequence continues at coordinate 6,679 of CATKHJ010907859.1, forward strand.
GAACCGTTAACTTTTTTACTTTCCCTGAATCAAACTGCACCGAGTGAAATATTTTGGTACGGTTCTGGATCTTAACGCATATTCGAACCGAGAATCGTACTGAATTAAATCAAACTGTACCGAATTAAATTGGATCGAAATAATTAAAATAAATTTAGTTTTTAATTGAATAATATATAGATAACATAAAAATTATAAGATTATACATAACATTATATCAATTATCAAATTATATCAAGATTATATAAAAAAAAAATTTAGATGAATTATAAATGTATATATCTCAATTGAATATAACTATTGATATTTATACAATTTACTTAAATATTAGGTTCATTAAATTTGTATTAATGAAAAATTAGTAATATAATATGAATTAAATTTTAATAATACTAAAATATAACCACATATTACAATTAAACATTTTAAATTCACTACATATATGTTTTAGAATTTTTTTTTAATATATGTTATGATTAATTAATGAGTGATGATAAGAAAGTATAATGTATTAATATGTAAGTTCAATAATATTGTCATTTACATTATAATTTTATATATGTAGTTTTTTGATTAATTAATCATTTCTTATGTTTAATTTTAGTATTGGATCAATGAATTGGAATATAGTGAAAATCTCCAAATCTTCATATTGTATTGGATTGGATTCAATTATATTGAAATATCCAATCCCCGAATTGTATTGTCCCAAAATTTTCTAGACAATATAATACAAAGATTTTTTACTTCGATTCCAGTTTCATTTTTACTCAAACCCAAATCTTCGAAATTCGGTTTAATCCTAAAAAATTTCAAATTTTTGGATTGAATCGATCGATGCTCAACCTACTAATTAGTTTCTTAAAAAGTAAGGATGAACTAATTAATTAGATCAAACCTCATAAATTAAATAGTAATTTACCCTTAATACAACTACAAGTGTTGCTTCAGTGACATCCTAAGGTTCCACATCCATATGTAGCATCAAAACATGTGATGATTGGCTTGGTTTGGTCAAGAATTTAATCAAGTGTAGAATTAAGGCCAATATGGAATTAGAGTTAATTGTATCTCTCCATATGCAGTTGTAAGTCTTACCAATCCTTCCTTCGAAATGGCTATGAAAAGCTATTACTTTCTTGATTAGTAGAGTTCTATTCAGTTTTTGTGCAAAAGCTTAATTAATTAATTTATTCTTAGTTGCACAATTGCTCAAATTGAACTAATATCGTGACATATATTTAATTTTAATTGCTTACCTTTACTCGTTATTTTGTTGTGTAAATGATGACCAATTATTTAATTTAGGATTAGACTTGATTAGCTACATCATGTATATATGCACCACCTAACCTGAAAAATAATAGACATATTGGTAATTCGTAATAAATTTTTATAAATACTAATATGGACCAATCTGAAATTGGTTGGATATATAAAGAGAATATTGCTAAATAATTTATGTATTATTTATTACATAAGGTTAATATTTTTTTTCAAACATTAAAATATAGTATTGAAAATTTCAAGCATATATATATAATGATAATTTAAAAAATTATAATTTTTTTAATAATTTAAAATTATAAAAAAATTAAATGAAAATATATTATGGCGGCCTACTTTTTATTTTTTTTTTGCCGCACTGTCTCTATCCTTATTTGTAATGGAGTAGGAACAAAAATTGTAAAATTGGCCCATTCTCGCCCCGGTATTTCTAAGTTTGGCCTTCAGAAAAGTGATTTCAACTAGATCTGTTCGTGAATCAGTCCACAAATCTTAATTTACAAAGAATATGATAAATCATACAATTTAAATTTTTTGTGTTAGATTACATGATAAACAGATAATTATATTAATAAATTATATATTTTACAAGAGAATTACAATGATATTTATAGAGAAAATAATACATTAATGGTGCCTTGATTGGTGGAAACCATTGAAGGAACTGCATAGCTGGAATCTTGGAGTGCATATGGGTGCTTTGACAATGGCAAGATAGGTGGTGGGAGGTGGTTACCATTGTTAATTCTTCTAAGTCTTGTTTTCACACTAACACCCCTCCCCCCCTCTCTTCAAACTCAAGATGGTTTCGTAGATGCTAACTTGAGATTGCTCAGTAAATTCAGAAAACGGATTGAAACAGAAAACAGAAGACATAGTAAAAAATAAATTAAACAAACTGAAAATATAAAATAAAATATAAACTGATAAGCGTAGTAGAACTGAAAAATAAATTTCAAAATAACCAGAGTCGGAATCTAATAACAGATATCAGAGTTAGACACGTGATAACAGGAGGAGCCATCTTAATGGTAGAGCACAGATTGGATAGGTGGCGAAATACGTGAAAACAGGAGACAGAGTCAGATTCTGGTAAAATTGATACTAAATCTGGATTCAGACAGGATACAAAGTCTGAAATAGATAAAACATAAGCCATAAATGGCTTTTAGAATGGCAAAAATTTAATTCAAACGGCCCAAAATAGGAGATAAATTCAGAAACTGGTAAATCAGATACCATAAATTGATTTAGAAGGGCAAAAAATGGATTAAAAAATGCCCAAAACAGAACATGGAGTCACAAAGTGACAAAAGAGAAGAGACCAAAAATAAATTCAGAAGGTTTAATAATTTCAGGAATCAGGAATAGTTCATTTAGAACCTATCGGAAAAGGGTTGAACTGACTGGTTAAAGAAACACAGAAATTGAGAAAAAGACGGAAAATATAGAAAATGACAGAATTTTGCAAAACAAACTGCAAAATTGATTTCAGAAGGTCGAAAAACCTTGTGAACCAGTAAAGGTTCATTCAGAACCGGTCAAAAGAAGATCGAACCAATTGTTGGAAAAATACAGAAAATTGAGGGAAAATCAAGAAAATGCAGATATAGATAGAATTTTGCGAAAAGGACAGCAAAATTGAATTCAGAAGGCCTAAAAACCTAGAAAACCGGTCTGATTTTATTGAAAACCAGTATAAAAATCACTGAACCGGTTGGTCAAAACAAACTGGACAGGTTTAATCAGACAGAGAACCAGACCGCGGATCAAAGTGGATTCGGGTCGGGTTGGGGCGGATCGAACTGGAGAATTGGTTCGGACTAAAGCGCGGATCCAAGCCGGATTATAACCCGAATCGGATGACTCAAGGGTCGGGTCGGATCCGAGATGGGCAGGAGCGCTGACGTGGCAACAGTAGCTGGCCCATAATGACACGTGGCAGTGTATGACTGGGCCACTGTCTGACACGTGGCAGAAATTTACATGTGGCAAAAATTTACTGTGCCACGTGTCACTGAGTGTGACACGTGGCATAATCGGATTGGTTCGGTGGCAGACGGAGATGACACGTGACTGTGCCACGTGGCTCTGACAGTTGACACGTGGCGACAGCTGACTGGATGAGGTGGTTGCTGACTGGGCAGTTGTTGCTGACGTGGCGCCACGTGGTCATCTTCAACCTCTGGCAGGCGCGTGCGAAGCATGTAGCGAGTGAAGCCCACTCGCAGAACTTCTGGAGGCGCGTGAGGGCGCATTCAATGTCCGTTTTAGGTGCGATTTGTTTCAAAATTCTTAGAATTACTAGGGCTTTCTGATGGTATGGTTATAAAAAAATTCTGACGTGTGCATGTAAGGGCCAAATGGGACAGAAACTTGGGACCGAAAAAACAGAGCAAAAACTGAATTTTTCTGGATTTCTTTAGAGAACGAGCTTTAATGAGCTCTTAAACTCTGATACCATGTTATATTACATGATGAACAGATTATTGTATTAATAAATTGTGTACTTTACAAGAGAATTACAATTATATTTATAGAGAAAAATAATACATTAATGGTGCCTTGATTGGTGGAAGCCATTGAAGGAGTTGCATAGCTGGAGTCTTGGAGTGCATATGAGTGTTTTGACAATGGCAAGGTAGGTGGTGGGAGATAGCCACCATTGTTGATTCTTCTAAATCTTGTTTTCACACTAACATTTTGAAAATTTTACTTATAGAAAATTAGACTTATTTTTTTGAAAATTTTTCTAAGAAAATAGAAAAATAAAATTTTATTTTCAAACATCATAATTTTCTAAATGGAGAATTGAAAATTAGATTTTCCCACTTTTCACATTAGAACTAACAATTAAAGTTGTTTTTGATAATTTTCCTTTATTACAAAGTGATTATTTTTTTAAATGGAAACACGCACGCGTTTTCCACTTCCTACCGCTTGCAGAACTTTAGGATCGAACCCCAGCAAAAACAATGCCTCATGTTTTTTTACTTTTCTCTTTTCCTTCTTTTATATAAATTCTTTCTCTACAATCTCAATATTATAATGATTTTGTAAAACAAAATAAAACTCTTCTCCCTTATCTTCAATTAAAAATTACTTATTCACTAATTAAAGTGACTATATATGAAAAAAAAATTATTATAAAATTAACTATCAAACATTTTATAATAAGAACACAATACTTGAATTACATATAATATTATAATAAAACATTCTCCATGTATTTAATATACAATTAATATTTAAGGAACAAATTAAAAAGCGCTAATTAAAAAAAAAAGAGATTAAATAGGGTGTATTTAATTAAAACTTTTTTTAAGTGAATGACTTTTGTAAAGTTTATGAATTTTTAATAACTTATGCGGAGTTTATAAAGTTATAAATGATTTTTAAAAATTTTATTTTAAAAGACTTTTATAGATATTGATAGACTTTTATAAATATTAATAGACTTTTATTGATTTATAATATCTGTTATATTAAGTAAGATTGTTAAATAATTAATTAATAAGATTATTTTTTTTTTTAGCTACAAAGGAAGGGGAATATTCAGAAAAATATAAAAACACTCAATTTCCATTAACTCACATTTGCATAGGAACTCTCCTTGGCCAGCTCATACATACTTTGTTACTTTGCAAAATAGACAAAATTCAATCAGAATAATCATTCTAAATATTCACCCCTCGAGCATGATTTAAAGCCATAGATACTAGAAAAATTTGTTATTTGATTGCATTATCTGAATATGTGCTTATATATCACATTATAATAATTTTTATTTTTAGGTTATTTTTACTTAAAATATTATTGACATTAAGAAGCTCAAATAACAAAAATTAAGATGTAAGGTTTGCAATGAAACAAACTTTTTATTGCAACTATAAAAAAAATAAAGCCACATTAATAATGATCCAAAAAAATAAACACATTGCATATGATTAGTCAATTAAATAATTAATTTAAAATTTATATGATAATTCTATATAATTTTTTTATATATAAATTATATATTATATTTAAAATAAGAAAAAAAGGATAAAATTTTAAACTTTTTAAAAATTATGTTTATATAAATTATTTGTAAAGGTTAATTAATAATTAACATGGGTTTATTTTGTTTAGGCACCTACTCATTAACATATTCCTATCAACTATAGATTTATATGTTGTGTATTTAGTTTTTTTTTTTTTTTTTTGAAAGTTGTGAAATATTTTATTTTATTTTATATGTGGCTTCAAAAAAAAAATCAGTTGAAATCTTGGGAGAAAGTGAAAGAGAATTATAGAGTTTTTTATTCATACCATACATAAAAAGTCAATAAAAATATATAAAAGTCTATTATTTATAAAAGTCAATGACTTTTTGAATATCAGTTAACTTTTATAGAGTTTATAAAAGTTATAATTGAATATCTCTGATTTTTATAGACTTTTTAAAAGTTTTTAAAAGTCATTATTGAATATCTCTTGATTTTTATAAAATTTTTAAAAGTTATTATTGAATGCCCCTTGACTTTTTAAGTTCATAAAAATCTTTAATTTTTCTAATCCAATACACCGTTTAAGAGAGAGTAATCATTCCTAATAAAATAAAATAAAGAAAAGACTAAAGAGTGATAGTTTAATTGTAAATTAACACATAACAAGTAAAAGAAAAATACAATATAAACATGTTTTCTAATTCAAAATGGAAAATTTCCATTATCAACAAATGATCACGTTTTTCAAGAAAATAAAAAATTATTTTTTCTAAGTAAATAAACCCTAACATTTTTTTTAAAAAATTTAGAATTGACTCATGAGTATGTATAATATGAACCTAGATTGCACGAAAACTCTCAAAAAGTCATGTTTTCATGTTTTGGAAACATTTCTTGGCTAAAAATTCATTTTCATAAACAGAAATCTGTTTTCAAGTTAAAAAAAAAAAAATCAGCTCGCCTAGGTCAACTCGTAAATAAAAATATTCATTCATGACTTCATTTTTCCTTATATATATATATATATATATATATATATATATATATATATATATATATATATATATATATTATTTTTAGGCCAAAGGTACAAATAGAACTCTATCATTTAGGCTGATGCTCAATTAAGTTCTTAATATTTTTTTTTGTCCTATTAGACCCTTAATCTTTTCAAAATAACACATATAAAACCCTTTGTCCATAATTTAGGATTTTTATCAAGTGATATTAAAAATAAAAAATTAATATCTATGCACATAAGTATTAATTTTTATTTTTGTATAAATATTTTTTAAACTATTTAGAGAAAAATTAATATTTGTGAAATTCAAAGTTAATAAAATAAATTAGTTAATTAAAATATTACAAATTTAATTTAATATAAAATGACTTCTTAATCCTTATACATTAAAGTATAATT